>JAWWEM010029275.1:0-16966 GCA_035582935.1 Ormyrus thymus | reverse complement strand
GTCAGTAGAGAGAAAAGCCAGAAAAAGATCTCTCAAGCTGAACTGAATGACATGTTTAGGAATGCAGGATTAGCGAATTATGCAGCTAAATTAATGGCCTCGCAATTGAAGTCTTATAACGTATTAAAAAAGGGCGTAAATGTCACATTTTATCGAAACCGAGAAGAAGCGTTTCGGAAATACTTCACTGCTGAATCACAAGCTGTACATTTTCGTTTTTCGGAACGTTTGTTTACAAGCACTTACGATTAATAAATAGTGTATCGAAGTGGATGCGTTGCTTGTTAAATAATTGGTGTATTTGCCGAATAATGTTAAAAAAATACATACTTAATTAAAAAAATATTTTGCGTACTTTTTATTGTTTTATGACATACCTAGATAAATATTGGCAAACAAAATTACTTTGGTAAAAATATATAAATATTACATCTTAACGAGCCTCGTATTCGCGTTAATATACTATTTATTAATCGCGAATGCTTATAAGTAAACGTTCCGTCAACGAAAATGTACAGCTTTCGTCAGCTGTTCTACTTTTCTGCTACGCGCCGCGATACGGAAATCTAGCCGCGTCTTCAAATCGTTGTATCTCCATTAATAATCATTCAATCAATCTACAATTTTGTGAAAAACTTCTTTATGTATTGAGGAACAACTTTCTCGCTCAAAGTTTTTTCAAAGAGAAGTTTCGTAACACACTTTTTCTCGGCGAATCGCGAGAAACCTAACTTTTTGGGTAGAGTGTTTAGTAATTAAATTTAATGTCACTGACGCAGATTATTATTATTCTAATCGGGTTTTCAGCATCGGTAGTACTTACTTTATCTTTAGTAAAACTTTCAAATTGATTATACACATATAAGTAAAGATGTATGAAAGAATATAGATATATAAGTGAAGTACGTATGAACGCGTGCAGGTCTTGTTACGGCTTGGAGCCCTTCCTGCAAGACTGTTGGTCGGGAAATCATTTTGTAGGGAGGGTTTTTCTTGGTGGTTGTTACACTAGATAGATATATTGGGGAGGTTACTAGATATGCTTAAATTAGACTTGACTCTTAGCTAACTAAAGGCGGTGTTGTTCTTGAAAAGCGGAGTCTTCAATGTTTCTAATTTGTTTCAGTTGTTTCTGTTATGTCTGCAGTGGTTTCGGTTGTCTTTGGTCTTGTGTTAATCTCTCGTTGTTGTTGTTGTCGTCACTTGTACCATTTAAGTTAATAGTTCCAGATAGTTTAGATGTCTGGGTTTTTCAAAACTGTGTTATTGACTGTGCATTTACGATGGATTAATTTTTGCCCGAAAGTTTCGAGGTTGAAAAACAGCCGACGAAGCGGCTAGATCGGCAGCGGCCGATCGTTACCGATGACGCGCGAACATTCTCGGCCTGCACAAGTATAATTTATATTTTTTTTGTTTTGTTTTACCTGAAGCTTTTAATAAACGATTCACGCATGCGGCGTAAATCATCTCTTTTAGTTAATGTAACATTTGATTATTGAGCGAGTTCTTTTTCCCCGAATTCCCCCGCTACCGACGAGAGACTTTCGCGGATTTCAGCTAGCGGCCAGAAAGTTATAGCTGCTGACGGAGAAAAAGCTGCGCTTTCAAGAAGAGAGCTGCAGTGTGTAACGTTATAATTCGCCACGTTCGTAACTTTCCCAGTTAAGCGATACAAAGCGGCTCACTCAACGTGTGCTTACCTTTTTAAAGTTTTAGAATTTAATGTTGAGCGCCAGGTGCGGAAGTCGCCTTTAATCGCCGATTTTTGGTATAAAACGCAGAGTTAAAAACGCTAAGGAAAATGTAGAACGTAGGGCAAAAATAATTCGAAACACGCGATCAATTTCTAGACAACACATATTTACATGTGTTGGATAAATTCCTTTTTTCTGGCACCGAATAATTTTTTCCTTTTCAAGTTCGTGCATCACTTTGTAAGAACGAGTATATAAATTTATTAACTTAAAATAAAATTTAAACAAAAAATAATAAAAGAAGTAATGATTTTCTAAAAACCTATTAATATGATTCATCAAATCTTTTAATAATATAATGTTATTTTCAAAATTTTTGTTGAATCTTAGAAGCACACATTTTTCTATTTGAGATGTTTCCGTGAAACTTCATACACAGAGGTTTTTGATGGCGCTGATGACGAATCTGAGATTAGATTTTCCAAATTTTGTATCCAAGATGGCGGCTAATGATTTTCGCATTTTCGAAAATCTAATGTCAGATCTGTATTCAATGGCTCCCAAAAATCACATGTACTGGTTTAAAAAAAAAATTCTAAAAAGTCGTCAAAAATTAATTTTTGCCCCTTTCCACGACGGCTCTCCATTCCCGCTTCGAGCTGTCGGAGACTCCGGTCACCCGCTCTGTTGCTCGCAGTTCGCATAGCTGAACGACGCGCTCATTGGCCTATGTTCTAATGCTCATAGCTTAAAAACTATGTACTTGGTAAAATGGACTTTTTTTTCAGAATGCCGAGCTCTATTTATCGGTACTGAGCTTCGGAATTAATTATCAGACAACCGTGCACCGATAAGTAATGATAGTTTTCCGGGACAAAAGTTAGTGTGTAATGGTAGTTCCCGGGATAGTTTCGAGGTTGATTAAGGTGCCATCCACAATAGGCTACTTCTTTGGTAACTTGCTAAACCTGTTTGGAGGGGTTGGAGTTACTTTTTGAACACACGTAATTCGGGGTATCTCAATTACTACGCGAGGAGGCGGATTGGTGGTGAGTTGGTTTATTTTTTCAATATTTGAAAACTGCTGTTACAGAAAACCTTTATGACATCCCGGAATCTATCTTAAAATTCATTACATGTAGTTATAGATATACTATGACGTGGTACGGAGGGGAGAGCGGGTGTCTCTTTCCACCTGAGGATGTCGAGGAGAAAGAGGGTAAAATGACTGTTAAATGCAAATATTAGTTTTCACTTTATTTATTTAGATAAAACTCCACTCGGGGCGGTCGCCCGCCGAACCTGGCTCCCGAGGTTGATGCGCGCAAGAATGAAGTTAATTTCGAAGCGACGGGCGGCAGATCACAAGGCCAGCTCCCTACGCTTACCACGCGGTTATTTCTCGCCGCGGAAAAATGCCCTAAGGCGCGCTCACGCACTCTTTTCTCTTTCTCTTACATACACCGTACACTTAGATTACTAGAACTCACTGGAGTTCACACTGTAGATCGAAAGGCTCCGGGAGCTGTGCTCGACCGGGGAACGCCGTAAAGGACGGACGCTGCAAAGGGCGAGGAGCGAGAGGCCCCCGTCGCTCACTCGACGAAGACCTGGCTGTTGGCCCTCGGGACCTCGGTGTAGTCGAGTCGCAGTCCGAATGGTAGCTGGGTCCTTGCCTCTCTATCTTTCTCTCTCTCTCCTTTTCAGCTCTCTTAGCTTCACCTTCTAACCCGCGAAGCACTTATCAAGTGTGACTGTTCTAGCGCCGCGGAAAAGCGCGCTGCTCTCCCTAGCGCTTCTCTAGCTACCATTCGAGGTGCTCGCAGGCACACTTACAGTAAACAATACTAACAATACCAATACCACCAACGGCTTTGGAGATGTCAGGCCAGCCCGCGACAAAGTCGCGATGGCTTTGGCATTCCTGCCGTGTAAACAAGGATGACTCGATCCGGCGTAGTGCAAAATCGTACATGTTCATTATACAAAATATTATTTCGGTTTTGAAGATTATTTGGGGTCGCGAATATCAGGCCAGCTCGCAGTTGCGCCGGCCTTGACATTCCAATCGAGTAAGTCCTGAAGCTAAGACGACCAATTGCGAATATCTTGTCGCAATACATATATCTTCCTGTATTATATAGTTGTAAGATGATGTTGACTGATCCGCCCAGCCTCGACCCATCCTTAGCGGCCTATCCTCAGTGGCCCACCCTCTACTCCATCCTCACCAACTAATCCTCAATCAACTATTTTCATTCTTATTTAACGAATTTCATATTTTATATTTTATATTTTATATTTTTTTCAGAAACCTTTACCGATGTACTTAAGGAACAAGTAAAAATTCGCGAAGAGCGACAATCTCAACGTTTGAGAATGATGAACGCAGATCCGTTTGATACTGAAGCTCAAAGATTAATCGCAGAAGAAATTCGACAGAAAAATATTGAAGCCAATATGGAAGCAGCTATGGAATACAATCCAGAAACTTTTGGAACGGTTGTTATGCTTTACATAAATTGTAAAGTAAATGGATATCCAGTCAAGGCTTTTATTGACTCAGGTACTACTTAGTAAATTTTTTCATTATAAATTTTATAATTCTTATAAGTTTTAAAAATTATAATGTTGCTTAGTTAAAATATTAGGGACTTGGAATTTATTTGGAGATTTCTTTAGTAAAGGAAAAAGGTCTGTAAAGGAGAAGAACAAAGGGAAAAGGGGAGAGGTAGCGCAGGGAGATGCGCGTGGACCGGCAAACAATCGTTGCCTAAGAAATACACTGAATAAATTGTATAAAATTAAGATCAAACTGTATTTATTTAAATTAAGAAAATTACCGAATTTATACTAATTAATGGGCGCCAATCGCGACGAAATGCAACGCCAAAAATAAAAAGAACGAGAAAATTGAAATCGCGCACACTACGAGCACACATTCGTCGCGTACGCGAAGCCAAAGAAAAAGAACGAATTTTATATCCAATAATCTATAAATCAAACCAAAGAGACCAAATTATAATTTGTTGCTGATTTCGCAACGCCACTTTCACAAATTTTACTTTCGCACTAGAATTGGAAAACTAGTTCGCCACGTGGCTGAAAAATTAACAAGCTAAACCAAAACCGCGTGTTCGCTAGTAAGCGGATCCGTGGAGAGAGAAAACGCGATTGAGCTCTTGCGATCGCGTTTCCGCCTTCGCCGTCCACGCCGATGCACTCGGCGATAGCTCCCGCGGCGGTGTGGGCTCTGGTGAGGTTAGGTAGAAGCCGAGAGCGGTTCCAACTGCCGAGCTCCAACTGCCAAAATGTTCTTCTGTACTGCTGAGCTGTAAGTCATCAAGATGCCAAATGAGTTCTTTAATATGGTTCCAATCTGTAATAGTCAAGCTAATGAGCTTGTTTTTTTCTTATTTTTTAGGTGCGGTAGTTCCGGATTTGTGGATTATGCACAAAGTAATAAGCTGCTGACTGAAAGGCGCTCTGGTCGAAAAGGAAGTTGCCTCTGACTGCTTCAAGATGGCATCGCCAGGTAAGATTCTAATATAAGACTTTCCTTAGTCACACTGACCATTCTTAACTGTAGTTTTAGTTGTACTCATCCTGTAGTTAAAGCTGCATGCATAATAAGTCCATCCTATACTCTTTCTCCATGTTTATTTTTATAGTGAGAGACACACGCTTGTTATAGCAGAGCTGTGCACTCTCTGCTACCATGTCAATCAAAATATTAATCTTTCTGTACATCTAGAGAGTTCTGTTGTACAGGTCGAGCTCCTCTCTTTTCCAAAGAGTTTAAAAAGGTTGTTACAATTGAAGCTGTAACGAGGGCCATCTTCGCTATTCAAGCTATAGAGGTGAGTAAGGATCTGTATAATCCGCTTTTGTAGTTATAGTAGTCTTGATAAGAGTGGTGTAACAGCTTATACGTGAGATTACTCATTAACTTTTATTTGGTTTGTAGGTGCGCTTATCGTACTAGATAATGTCGCGAGCAAGGACTGCCTTGTCAGGATCTCTAAGATTTTCGAGTTTTGAGTGTCCGGTGGGTCGATGTGTGCTTCTGCTGGCGAGCGACATTGGTACTGAGACGCCTCTCCAGGATCCAGGGTAGATTTAAAACAGGTCAATAAGCACTGATTATAACCTAAGTGACAGAAAGTCTGACCCGGACTAAACTATACTTTCAAAAGCTTCTGTTCTAAATGATTACAAATATTTCTGTGATTTCAACAGATTTCCTGGTGTTAGATACTCTTTACGCGACAAGCAGATGAGAGTTTATGTCAGCTCTTTATATGTGCGACAGGATTTTAAGCCTAGAAACTGAATCTTAATAACTTGGGATTTCACTCGTTGGAAAGACTGAGTCTTTGACTGGAAGAATGATTCTTTGAACTAATCCTGGTTTCTATTTTAATAAAGAGAACTTCCATATGAAATTCCTTCTGTTTGCTAGAATCGAAGTTTAAGAGTCGCAAGTATGGATATAATTGGATAGAAAGTTTAACTGACAATAAATACCTTCATGACAGGGAGAACAGCGCGTTAGAAAAGCGAAATGCAAGATTTGAACACTTGATTTTAAACTTAATAACATCCTTACGGAAAAGGATTATGGTAAAATTATAATACTCACTATAATTACAGTCCAACTGTGATCGAAGTAACATAGTTATTATAGTAAACCTATAGTTATTTCGCGGTATTATAAGTATAAACTATACAGGCGAAAGGAATTAATTTCAGAACAAAATGTTAAATACAAAAGTTTTATAATTTTTCCCTGGATTTCAGATAGTGACCTTGGATTTGACCTTGACCTTGACCTTGAAGGTCATATCAAAGTCATATTCAATTTTTTTAAATTGGAGCCCCCGTTTTTTATAGCGGATTTGGAAAGAGCAGGAAATTCTACGTTCAACTATGATCTTGACCATGTCCTTGACCACGACCTTGAAGGTCATTCCAGGGTCAACCTTGTTTTTTTCAAATAGGAACCCCCATTTTTATTGCGGATTTGGAAAGAGCAGGAAATTTTACGTTCAACTATGACCTTGGCCATTTCCTTGACCTCGACCTTTAAGATCACTTGTTTTTTCAATTGGGAATCTCTATTTTTATTGTGGATTTGGAAAGTGGTGAAATTTTACCTTCAAGTGTGACCTTATCCATAACCATGCTCTTGGCGTTGAACCAGGCTTTCAAGGTCATTTTAAAAAGATGTTTTTAAGAATCTTGAATAATTCTAGCCGCTGTAGGGCACCTAGCGATCCTTGCTAGTTAATGCATGGAGATGGTCCGGCCAGTTCAGGCAAGGAGAGGACCCAGCCACTTAAGGCAAAGCTAATGATCTCGGCCAGTTAAGGCAAGGCTAACGAGCCCGGCCAGTTAAGGCAAAGCTAATGATCCTGGCCAGTTAAGGTAAAGCTAACGATCCCGACCAGTTAAGGCAAGGAGATGGCCCGGTCAGTTAAGGCAAGACTGACGATCCCGACCAGTTAAGGCAAGGCTTACAACCTGCGGACATAAAAATTTTCTATCGCAATCCTCATCATATCAGGTGTAATATAAACGCAAACATTTACTATTTTTTATCTTAGATCTTCCAAATCTCGTGGTTTAGTAGCGTACACTTTATTTTTTATGCAGCCCCAAAGAAAAAAGTTTAGTGGAGTCAGATCAGGGGAGCTAGGTGGCCACTCATAATAATCCAACGATTATTAAATATTACATCTAGCTAGTTTTTCACAATCATCCGAAAATGAGCAGGTGCACCATCTTGCTGATACCAAATCTCATTAAAATCATCACCAGCTATTTGCTGAATCGCTGGGACTATTTGGTCCTGTAGTAATTCCAGATATCTAGGTCCATCTAAATTCCCGTCAAAGAAAAAAGGTCCAACTATTCTATCCCTAAAAACACCTGCCTAAACATTCAATTTTTGCGGGTATTGTGTGTGATTTTCTTGTAGCCAATGAATTTTGCATTGCTCCAATATCTACAATTATAGCTCTTGACTTCATCGTTAAGTTGAAATGTTAATTCGTCCGAAAAAACGATGAGTGACTGAAAATTAGGATGCTGAACAATTCTTTCCATCATGTTCTCACTAAATTCAACTTGCCGGTCAACATCATCGTCATTTATTTCTTGATGAAGGTGTATTTTGTAGGCGTGAAATTTAATCATCTTTAAATTCCTAAAAATTGACATTAGATAATTTCAAGCTGTTGAGAGGCCTTCCTAACAGTTAAATGCGGATCTTCCACAAAATACTGGGCCATTTCCATTTGCCACTCTTTTGAGGTCTCAGTGTTTGGCCTTCCGAATATTGCACGGTTCTTATTAGTTCCAGTTTCTTCAAACTTTCTGATAGTTTTAGAGACAGTGGATTTGCTAATGCCTATTAAGCCTCCTTGAAATGTTTCATTAAATAACTGCACTACTTCGTCATACGTCCTACATCTATCATCCCAACCTTTCATCATTAATAAAGAAACTCTCTCTTATTCTGTTAGAGAAGCCATAGTGAAAGTAAGGACTAAAATAACAGATTTAAAAAATTACTGAAACAAACTATTAAGAAACAGCAATGGCGCCTTTCCCCCCACCCCAAAAAAAAGAACTCCACTAACTACCCTGAAAAGGACTGTTACAGGTGAAAGCAGCGAATGTAACTGTTTTCCGAATAACCTAAAGTGGATTATTGAAAAACCGCAACCGCCCCAAATAAATTACAATATCCGCCAATAAACTCCGCTATCCTGAAAAAGACTGTTAGAGAGGTCAAAGCATCAAAAGTATCTGTTTTTCAATTATCCTCAAAAGACATATTAACTTTTAGAGAACGTTACGGGTGACGGACCAGATTTTCAAAAACCAACCTCTTTACGCCAAATTTGGTATACGGAGATTTTTGGGCTTACTGATTATGAATCTGAAATCAGTTTTTGAAAATGCGTAATCCAAGATGGCAGGCAAGATTTTCAAAAAATAATAAGAATCTTCCAAAACCAGACTGGAATTCCTAGGTATCCTACAGTGTTTTATTTGATTCAGTTCAAATCACACCTGCTTTAAAAAATCCCTATGACCTTGAAATAACCTTGAATATTCAATGCAAGGTCAAGGACAGAGTATCGGTTGCTGACCCCTCTATTCCCTTTAACATATGTCTAAAACAATTTTTATGATATTTGAGTTTAAGTAATGGAAAATGTAGGTGGGGAGTTTAAATTTGTAAATTTGACCTTCTTCCGATTTTGCCATGACCTTGATTCTCTTGATACCATTTGCAACGTAAAATTTCCCGCTCTTTTAGAATCCGGGATCAAAAGTAGGTATTTCCATTTAAAAAAATCACTTTGACCTTGAAATAACCTTGAAAATCGATTTCAAGGTCAAGGTCGTTGGCACCATTGGGTGACTCCCTCTGTCCGCTTTAACTTTTGTCTGAAACATTTTTCTCTGTCCTGCTTAGATTCCAAGAAATTCAGGTGGGGGATTAAAATGGCCCACCGCGTATTTCACGGTGCCACCGATTATGTAAGATTTCAAATAGGTATTGCACATCACACAATAATCAAAGCGGACGTGTATGGATTGCTTGACAGTCAATACAACGTGACCTTTATCTATTTATATGAAATGTGCAAAGTCCTTTGACGTAGGTCTTTTACGATAAAAATGAAAAAAAAAAATTTTATTGTTGACCTCTTAACCTTGACGCACAATAAAGCACGATTTTAAAACATTCAACAACACACCGCTGTGCGCCCGTGCGATCGCTAGTGCAATGAAGGCAGCGCCAATATCCGGCAAAAATATAAGTAACTTGTGCGTGGTAATAGGGTTTGAATTACCACGTCACAAATGGTGATCCTGCCACGAGAAAGAAAAGAAAAATTTTAAAATTTCAAATCGCGCCTTCGTTCGTAATTCGGAGTAGGAACGCGCGTTGTTTACATCGCGTGGCTCGAACGTTCCGACAATTCGTCGATCGTCGAGCGAGAGTTGTCTGTGTGTGTGATTCGCGGCACGGAGCCGATCGGGGATTTCCCCGTCGGGCGCAGCGTAGCGATCGGAAGGGAGAGCCCTTCCTCGCTCTCGGCAAAAAGCCAATTTCGCGCGCGTGAACCGAACTCCACCTCCGTATGGTGTGGTTCGCGGCAAATTCCCTCGCCGCGAAACATGGCTTCGGGTAAACCCGGTGGCGGGTTGGGATTTTCCGGCGCGAGAATTGTAGGCTCGGCTGGTAGGGGTGTAGGAGTGGAGAGACACTCTACACCGGCCGAGCAAGCGCGCGCTAGAGATCGAGAGCTTAGGGAGGGATTCCCCGCAGCTCTCTCTCGCGCGCGAGAGATACAACCGTAGCGCGGAGCAGCGGCATCTGTTCGCCGAGCAAGCTAGCCTGCGCTATTAGACAGTGCGCCGGTGCCTACAAATTGTAGGTTATCGCCACTGCGCTGATCCCTCCCAAATTTGCGTGCTGATCAGCGAAAAATTATTTTTAATATCTATATATTATTTTATTTAAATATTTTGATTAGCTGGGCGCTAAACATCGTAATTGCTCGCTTCTCTGGCGAAAAATTTTACAACACGCAGGGCACTACAAACGGTAATAGCCCGCTGTTATTTTTCCCGAGAAGCCGGGTACTACAAATTGTAGCTACTCGCTCTCGAGGAGGAGTGCTGTCGGTCAGCCGAGCGCTACGAAGTCGTAGCCGCTTGCCCTCCGCGCCTCAAAATAACAGACAGAGCTGAATCGGGCTCGCCTCTCGTGTACGAAGCATGAGGTGACGCAGGGCCGGATTCGCCCACAGCGGACGAATAACTCAGTGCTGAGCGCCGCCTGAAATTAGTGCTGGCCAGCATGAGTGAGGGATGACGAGCGGATGCGCGAGATCCTTTGAAATTCGAAGGCAGCGCGCAAAATCCGCGATCAAATCAGGGCGCTGACGATCGAGGAGGTATACGCGCAGCTAACAAAAGTACAGCTGAACCGCCAGGGTTTTGAGTTGGAGCAGAGGGAGCGGTTACTTCGCTATAATCTGAAGTTAGCTAATCCGAACTCCGACGTACCCTGGATCGCCGGATACGATGACCAGCCCGAGGCGCAGCCGGCAAATAAGGAGCTGGCGGTGCCGTCGATCTGGCAAGTTCGGAAACCGAGCTCCAAATCAGGGTCGGTCGCCGGTGGAGGGGCGGCGAATCCGGGACGCGAGGATGAAGACTTTTCTGACAACCTGACTCTGACAGAGACGGACGTCTTCGTCACAACGGCGGACTCAATACGTCTGCCAAATTCGGGGATTTCGCCGGCTTCCGCCGCAGCTGAAATCTCCACAACTCCGAGGCCAACTGGACTTCAGACGGCTCCGGTGGGAGGTGGGGGGCTCGGCCGAGGTAGTGCAAATTCTACCCGGCTTAACCCCCCCTCAAATTTAAATCAATTCGGGCTCGGGCTGGCCTCCGCGGCCGCACCAGATCCCACGCCGTATATGCAGATGTGTTTTTTAATGCAGAGCCTGTGTGAGCGGCTGGATCGGGTCAATATCCCGGCTCCAGCGGTGCATAACTTACCCACTGGAACTTTGGGAAATCCGGTTCCGCCAGCTCTTGCTGCGCCGACAGGGGATCTGTCGAGAGGAACCGTGGTGGCCAACACGTCGCGCGCAGCAGCTAACGGTGGCGCCGCGACTCAGTTTCCCCGTTCGAGGCTGCCGGGAAAATTCGCCCTCGGACGTGGTGACGCGAAGGAGGTCGGTACGCGCTCGGTCGGGTGTCAGACCGACTTCAGCTCGGACGAATCGCCGCCTTCTTCGCGAGAATTGAGCGTCAGCGGTAACCAGCGTAAAGGTTCCCTGCCGGGATCCAACAGAGGGATTCTCGGCACCTTGGAGCACGCTGATTTGGTTGTTAATCAGCACCGGCGCGACGCTCCCCCCGATCGTCGTATAGATCAGGGAAATGAGCGGCCAGGGTACCTGCCTCGTTGTAGGAAAGCCCTCCAGGAGTGGCGGCTTGCTTTCTGCAACGAGAAAAGAAAAGATCCGGAAGACTTTCTGCGGCGGCTGAAGTCTTTCAGAGAGAGCGTGGGATACTCGGATCGAGAAATCCTCCGAGCACTCCCTTGCATTTTCACCGAGTCCGCCAGTTTTTGGTTAGGCACGGTTGGCAGGCTGTTAACGGACTGGAACACGTTCGAACGAATGTTCCGCGAGTAGTTTTGCAGGCCGATCCAAGATCAGGATTGTTTTAATGACCTGCAGATGAGGCTGCAGCGCAAGAACGAGTCAGCTGCGAAATTCGTCAACGAGTTTCGCAAACTCGTTGACCGCTTCAAAGTGCCCCCACCTCAACGACAGCAGGTGGAGATGGCCTTTGCGCAGTTGCGCGCTGACTATCGGCGATTTATCGCCGCGCGGCAAATTAATAGCCTGGAGGATATAGTCCGTTACAGCAACGAATACGAGTTGCATCTGCAATGGGATAGCCGTCATAAAAACGCTCCCAATCCTGGGGCTACAACGGCTGATAAAAGAGCCAAAGTAGCCTCGGTGGAGGCCAAGACGAAGAGGAATTCCTCTAAGAAAGAGAAAGTTTCGTCGCCGCCGGCAAAACGCTCCCGGCGGCAGCGCCACAAGAAACCCTCCGAGTCCAGTAGCAGCAAGGAGGAAGTGGCCTTCGTGGGTAACCGCGGCGCGCCACCCCGGCAGGGTCGAGCAACGGCCGCGTCTCTAGTTGCATGCTATAACCGTGGGCAGCAAGGTCCGCCACTGGGCGGAGCGTGGAGGCAGAGTGGAGCTCCGGTGCAGATGGCACCTCGTAACCTGGCGTGGCAGCCGAATTCAGCGCCAGCGCATGCGCTGCGGAATTCGGCTCCGCCAGTGGCGGGAGTAAATTCATTGCCGCCAATGGGGCCGCCCAGCCAGCGACCTTCGTTGCAGGCATGGAGCAGGCCGCAGGCGAGTGGAACACGCTCCGGGCCGTGCTTCGTATGTAACGAACACGGCCACCGAGCGAGTGACTGCCCCGCAAGCGTGTGTTACCTGTGCGGGAACATGGGGCACTTCGCTAGTCAGTGCCCGGCACGGGACGCTCCGACGGCGTGTCAGCTCTGTGACACGCCAGGAGTCAGCCTAAAAACGTGCCCGAACTGTGTTAAGTTCCTACATTTGGTGGAAAACGCCAGGGCGAGGCAGTAGATCCATCCGCTATGCCTCGCCGTCAATTGCTCGACAGAGCAACTGCAAAAGGATGTGGAGGGGAAGTTCATAGAGTGAAGAGTGCGGGAAACGTACCACCTCAGTTGCGCACCGCTAGCAGTCGTGAGCGCGCGGACGACGGAGTGGCTGGGGGGAGAGAGCCGCCCCGTCCGCAGCAGCTCGGCCCGACGACGGCCGATTTAATCGACCCTCGCACGACTGGAGCGGAAAGGCAGCAGGCAAACCCTCTCGAAGTCAATCGAGATACGCCAAGCTCGGACGCAAGAGTGCCTCCCGCCGTCCTGAGCCGCGTAAGACAGACTCGCGGGCTACCGCTGGTGAGTCGCCGACCGTCTCGAAAGAGGCAGGCTCGACTCCCACTGCCGCGTCGCAACAGGCTACTCGGTCACATAAATCCGACGTACCGGCTAAGCAAGCCCGAGCGACGTCAGTCGGCCGGGAGATGAAAACAGTTCGACAGTGCAGCGTGGTACCTCCCAGTACTCGCGGGACCAAGCAATAGTGTTGATTGCTCGCCGCCGATGGGCAGCAAAAATCCACCGCTTGAGTCACCGTCGAAAAACATTCGTGAGCTCAAAGATCGATCTGAAAAAGGCGTATTTCCAAGTTTTGCTGAGCGAATCCAGTCGGCAATACACGGCCTTCGCCGTCCCGGGCTCGGGCTTGTGGGAGTTTGTACGCATGTCTTTCGGCTTGATGAATGCGCCAATGACATTTTGCCGACTCATTGATGTCACGTCTTCGGTTATCTCAACGACTTGATCGTTGTAACCGAGACGTTCGAAGAGCACCTTCAGTGGTTGGAGTTAGTCTTGCGCAGAGTCGTGGAAGTGGGGTTAGAAGTGAACCGCGAGAAATGCGAGTTCTGCTTCCCCAGTGTAACTTTTCTCGGCTACCGATTGGACTGTGAGGGCCTTCGATTGGATCCCGATCGAGTGGCTCCGGTCCTCAATTTTCCGGCCCCGAGGAGCGTGAAGCAACTGCGCTCCTTCCTGGACATGGTAAATTGGTACGCGCGTTTTATTAAAAACGAATCGGAGCTGAAGGTGCCTCTCGTAAAGCTACTGCGCAAGCAGCAGTCATGGGAGTGGAGTGATGAACAACTAGAGGCATTTCAGAGTTTGAAACATACCCTCGCAAAGTCGCCGGTGCTCACTCGCCCCGATTTCTCGCGGTCGTTCGCCGTCTAGCGATTGGAGCCATCTTAACCCAAGAGGATGAGAACGGGCGCGAGCATCTGATCGTGTACGTCAGTCGGGTTTTAAATCCGGCTGAACGTAATTACACGACGACGGAGAAAGAGTGCCTGGCGTTGCTCTGGGCAATAAAGAAATTACGGCCTTATTTAGAGGGCTATCGGTTCACTGCGGTGACCGATCACAGCGCTCTAAAGTGGCTCAAAAATTTAAAAGAGCCAACCGGCAGGTTAGCCCGTTGGGCCCTTGAGATGCAGCAATGGGACTTTGAAATTGTGCACAAGCGCGGGGTTTTTCATTACGTCCCTGATGCGCTCTCTCGTGGTGTTCCGTGCGAAGGGGAAGAAGTCGCCGCCTTCGACGCGATCACGGATCCCTGGTATCTCGCACACGTAAAAGACGTGCGAGACAATCCAAAAAAATTTTCGAACAGAGGATTGACGACTGGATGTTATACCGCTTTACGGGCGACCCGTTATTGGATCCGGTGTTATCCCAAGAAGAGAACTGGCGGCTGGTGGTGCCGATAGAGCATCAGGTAAGGGTAATGCAGAACTTACATTGCCACCCCTCGTCGGGTCATCTCGGAGTCGAGAAGACGTACGATCAAGTGGCGCACGAGTACTATTGGCCTGGCGTCTATCACGACGTGCGGACATTCGTTCTGTAATGTCTGGACTGCCAGCGGTACAAAGTCTCGCAGACCGGCCCGCAAGGCTTGATGGGAAAGCGAAATATCGAGAAGCCTTGGGCCGTGGTGGCAGCCGACGTAATGGAGCTCCCCCGCAGTAAAAGCCAATGTAAATATATTTTGGTTTTTCAAGATTTGTTCACGCGGTGGATAGAGCTTAAATCATTACGCTCACCGAAAACGGTGGCGCGGGCTTTTGAAGAACTCGTGTTGTTTCGCTGAGAAACATCTGATTACTTCCTGCCAGACAACAGCAAAGAGTTCGTCAATAAGTTCCTGGCAGAGGTGTTGAGAGAGTACGGCATTACGCACGTAACTACTCCACCTTACCACCCGTAAGCAAATCCGGTGGAGAGGGCTAATCGGACGTTGAAGACGATGATAGCCGCGGATGTAGAGGCTAATAATCGCGGCTGGGACGAGCACCTGCACGAGTTACGACATGCAATTAATACCGCCGTGCCCTCGAGCACTAAAGTCTCGCCAGCGTTATTAAACCTCGGGCGGCATCCGCAGCCCGTGAAGAGCTTTCGTAGAAGTGAGGAGGAGCGGGGCCCAAAACTGCGCCTAGATCCTGAAACTTGGCTGGATCGACTAAAGCGGCTCGATGCACTGAAAGATCTGTTGCGCAAGCATATCGAACAAGCGTAGGCCCGCCGAAGGCGGGCGAACTCGTTGCCGTCGGTACCTGAAGAGGTAACCACGCTGGCCACTGTGGCGGTCGACTCAGTGGTGGGGAACTTCCAGAAGCCCGACGATCTGATGGACGACCCATTGGCGGGCAGCGAGGAGACCGTGCGGGATCTAGACGCCCTGGTTGGCGCAAGATCCACGCCGCCTCCCCCGACGGCCACCTCGTCCTCCGGAAAGGCCGTCTACCCGGCCGATTACGTCGAGGACGAGGACCGGGAACAGTTAGCCCGCCGGCAGGCAAAGAACGCTGCCCGGCGCAAAAAGAAGAAGAATAATCCTCGACGCCAGTGGACCACCGACGAATACTTTTCGCCGATCCTTGGCGATGGCCCGTCGTTCGAGGGTACGGCCGCTCCCATTCCCGAACATGGAAGGCAAGATTCTCGGGACCACGTCGAGAGTAACCTAGAGTAGGAAGAGGAAGGAACCGCGAGTGCTCCATGAAGAGAAGACCCCTCGGGAGGAAAGATGCAGGACCTTCGGGTTCGCCTTGACTCCCCAGTGGCGGACCCGGCAGCGTTGGCGGAACAGGAGTCGCGGAATCCGAGGATCCGCCTCCACTCTCGAGCTGCGGCAAACGCGGTCGAGAACCCGCGCCGCCAAAATCCCTCGGGGAACGGGCAACAGGGTCACCAGACTCGCCCCGAGCGCCGAGTGCCGGTACCTATAGACCGGCGAGTGGACCCATGGGTAGCTGTTTCGGCTGCTGGGGGCAAGGCCAGTCAGCCAGGCAGTGCCCGAATCCAACGGCAGGGGAGTTTTGCCGAAAATGCCGACTTCGGGGAGTCACAATCCTGACCTGTCCCCGGTGCGGCAAGACCCACGCGCGTTGGAACGGCGGGAGCGGTCCGGAAAATCATCGTTGTCCGCCCGATCTCACCGACTAAGGTGGGGTCATCGAATCCACCAGGGGAACACTCCCGGAAGAGGCCGCCGAACCGCCGTTCCAAGCGGAAGAAGGCGAGGAAGGACTCGGCCGACTCTTCGCCGAACGAGGAGGTTCAAGTATAGATTGGGCAGGTGTCTGAGAGTAGGGAGTGCTCCGGGCGGGGAGGCGCCAGCTCGAACTCATCGAGCGCGTACCTGACCATCGCGGCGGTTATTATCGCCCGCCGTGTGGCGTTAGCGGACAGACAGCGACCAAGGGAGCTCGGCCTGCCGTCTACGAGCACCGATGAGGAAATAAGAGAAGCCCTTGAGAGACACGCCGACCGGCTAGTCCGGGAACGCGCCGAGGCGTATCGGCTCTCTTAAGGTGGAGGAGAGCAGATCAGCGAGTCACAGACGGAGGCATCCATGCCGATCCCCCTCCCACCCTGTGTAGGGGAATCGATGGAGGAGGAATATCGGCTGCGGGCACGCCTGATGGGCCTTAACCCATTAAGCCCTGAATGGACAAATTTTTACTAAAGTTTTCAGCGCTTATATTTTATGTGAAAATGGATCGTA
>JAWWEM010029264.1:0-16973 GCA_035582935.1 Ormyrus thymus | reverse complement strand
AGAGAGAGAGAGAGAGAGAGAGAGAGAGAGAGAGAGAGAGAGAGAGAGAGAGAGAGAGCGAGAGAGAGAGAGAGAGCAGTGACGTTCGATGTTTCCAAACGAGTGCACCCGGTGCAGACGATATTTCCCGGGGAAATACTTCCGTTTCCGCCATAAATCTTTGAACGCGCGCGCGTCCCGGGGTCGCGAGCCCCAATTTCTCCCACTCCCGCTCCCCGCGTATACACGTTACTGTCGGATGCATTCGCAGCTGCACCGAATGCCCCTAAGTGGAGTTTAAAATACGACGAGTCGCGGAGAGCCTGGTGATTCGCGCCGACGAAGCTTTTCGACCTTTTTTTTTGAGGCCAAGAAGTAAGGGGCTGACTTTAAGGGTTCCTGTTTTTCAACGAGGGATTGGTTTTGCCGAGGATAACTGGGCTACTTCGAGTAAGAATTTGAGCTTGTCGGTAATTAGATGGGTTGCGAACGATTTTTTTGGGGCAAGTATTATTGGTGTAGTTGTTTAAAACAGTAATTGTAAAAGCAACAATGCGCGTAAACTATAAATTTATTGTATAAAGCATTTAAAATAGAAATTTAAGAATATAGTTATTTTTAAATTATAGACCGGAAGAATTATTAAATTAAGATGGATTATTATAAATTTATTTTTGAATAAAAATACCGGATGTTCAACTTCACTTCAGATATCGAAGTTGGTTAAAAGTTTAAAGGATCTAAATTCAGATTGTAACAATTTTACAGAAGGGGAACAGATAAATTATAACTGGCATTTACATGTAATACGTTTGAAACTAAATTTATATCTGGACTTTAATATTCTCAATATTTGTAACAAATTCAGATACTATGTTATTTTATATTTCAGATTATACTTACAGTGACCTGTAGTATCATAAAATGTAAGATACTCACCTGAAACGAAAAAAGAAAAGACACATAAGTTTATAAATAATTATAAAGTGTCATTAATGTTTACATATAAATAGTATTTAAATTTTAAACCTCATTTTATCATTAAATGATTTAAAATTTTTAATGAAAGTCTCTTTAAATGTACAGAAAAAGACCTTTATTCAAATCGTGGATAAATGTAAAAATTTGTCACCAGAACTTAATTGAAAAGATGCACTCTATTCATTAAAACGCTAACCTGCTCAATGTAGTTGAATGTCCGCAATAATGATATAAAAAAGACCTTTTTATTCTCGTCGAATTTGATAAATAAAAAATTCCCGGTATAAAAATAAAGCGCAAAAAAAATCAATACAAGCTAATTAGTTATAAAATTACCACGCCGGCCAGAATGCGCCCGCATAAAACTTGTAAATCATCCCCGCGTCGTAAAATTCTTTCCTCCCGGCCAAAAAGAAAAAAAAACGCCGAACCCGATGTTTACGAAATACAGAAACCGCAAAAAATCCTTTGACAGCCGCGTAACCGAGTGGCTCGTTTTACCCCGCCACGTAAAAAGGCCTCTCTATCTTTATTTTTAGTCGCGGGGAGTAATGCAGCGGCATCGGCCTTGAAATACTCGAAAAATCCTTGTCTCAAAGGGTTGCGCGAGCTTCGCCATTAATAATCGATATCTCGCGTGGACGCGCCACTACGCCGCGCGGATGGAAGAAAAAAGGGGAAAAAAACGCGAGCTTGATTGGTTGCGAAAGTGGCAAGCTGCGGTACGGGAGAAAAGAATTCTCTTTCATTGGATAGCGGCGCCTTTTCAACTTGCCGCTGAATTTCTTTCTATCTCTCTCTCTCTCTCTCTCTCTCTCTCTCTCTCTTCTCTTCGGCCCGCAGATTTGGAGAAGCGCGGGCTTGAGGTTTCATAATTTATGGTGCGTTCTCTCGCTCTTCTCGGCAGCCGCTGCTGAATTGCACTGTCCGTGCGATTTGAAAAATTACTTTACACTCAATTGGGAATTTCGCGAGGAGGAAGAGCCTGGATAAAGGATGGAACACAACATTTTTCTGTACACGAAGTGAGTAAGAAGCTCTTCGATTTATATACACTTCGAGCTCGCGGTTTCGCCGGATTTATTAACGACGCTCGTAAATATAAGTCTGAAGGACTGACGTGTTATGGCGCCTGGGTTTTGACGAATAAGGAAAATAGCAACTTTTTACCGCGGCGTATTTTCTTTTCAATCGTTCCATTTTCGTTTCTAAATTTGTAAAACGAAAAAGTTGAAGCTCACAAAGTTCAATTATCTTTTCATCACACTTTCCCCTCTCCATAACAGTAAACCTTACTCCAAAAGGGCGAAACGGCCGAAAAGCAATACGATATAATAGAAGCCCGGGTTAGTTTTTGCTCGGCTCATGGACGCCGACACTCGCGCCAGTAATTCCTTGAAAATTGCGTCCCTCCCGCCTCTCCCGCAGAATTCGCAAATTCGCCGAAACAATCGCAAGCTCCCGAGCTCTCGGGGCGCATATATCTCGGGGATCGCAGGGCGGCAAATACCGGAGCGCCGGCAATTCGCGAATCCAGATCTCGCGGTACAAATCAAATCGTCGCGCTTAAGATCGTTACTGCGAATTCCCCGTCGCAGAGCTTTCCCCCGCTGCTGTCGTTTCGGCACTGCGCCGAGTAGGGAGCGTTCATTAAGCGACTGCGCCGATTAGTATGCAACTTTCTACCGGATGAGTTTTCGTATGCTGCTGCGCGATATTTATATTTGAGGAGAGATTTGGATTTTTGACCCCCTGCTGTTGGTGGTTTTTTAGATAGGGAAAGGGATTATATGAGCGCCAAGTTCGTTTGTTTGTTTTTAAATTAATAGAGCAGTTTTGCCCTAGAGCAATTAGAATAAATTACTTTTGTAGGTTCAGCATTTAAAGGATTGTTTTCAAATTCAACTTTTTATTTCATTTTCTTTTTAATCGATGTTTAAATTCTCAGTTATCCCTGTTAGAAATCTCACTCCATTTTTGAAGTAGTTAATGGCCAGTTTTTAATCACAAAATAGTCAATGGTCAGAAAAGGGGAAAAAATGCGTCTATTTTTTGCACAATAATGAAACGTTTTTCCAATCTTTTTAAAGCATTAAAAATGGAATCAATTCTGCAATTGCTATTTTTGCAGCATTTCCAAACTATTTTTATTGGCTAGTTTAGATACCTTAGAAAAGGTCTAATAACTCGAGCGGTAAAATGGCGACGAGGCAAAATTAATATTTTTCTTAATTTTTCGCGGAAGGAAAATTACAAACGTTCAATTAGTTTAAGCTACTTCTTTGTATTTATATAAATTTTCCATAGTATTTAAATGCTTTTTACTACATTACTGAATAACTGAGAACGGAGACTGAAGTGGAATAAAAATATGCGAGGTTATGTTCAAACTAAAAAATGGTCGATAACTGTTTCAAAAAATGTTTCATTATGACCTGAAAACTGGCCATTTTTCATGGCGATTTTATAGATTGAAAATTCTACCAGGGTACAAGCAAATTAAATAAATTGCTCAAAGTTTTGTTTAAAACAATAGAAACCCTAAAGATTAAAAGATTCAAGATAGAAGAAAGTACAAACTGTGAAACATTTCATCCGATCTATAATATTAATGATCACATATATAATTAAGTCCCTGCGGTGCAGGATTCGGAGAGGAGAAGCTGCTCCGGTAGAAAATCCTCGGGAACCGAATTCGGACTTGCAAGCTTAGGAGCTCAGCAGATAACGATTACATATGCGAGTTTAATGTGTATACCTGGAAACTAAAACTGCTCCTTCGTGGCTGTACCAACCACTCCAGTCTGCTCGCTTATTCGGAACGGCGATTGTATATGGTAATTTCGCTCGTAATATTTAGTGTGAAGTACAGCAGCGCCGCTTCCTCCGTTAGAAAATGAAATTCAAAACACGTTCCTCCAAATTCGAAACTGAACCGCAACTTTTTATATCGACCGGTGTGCACTCCGATAAATCCTTATCGCGAATTCTCAAATTTAATCCCCAAAGGTATCTTCCCCGCCGGCAAATTGGAGTAATTTTGGATAACGTAACGGCTTCATTCTTTCCGCAGAAGTTCGATAAAAGTATAAGAAAAAGTTTTGCTTACTTTTTGGAACGAGAAGAGCTCGTAATTACAATACTACTTACGAGGCCGCTTCAAACTTGGAGACTATCGCGACAATCTTAATTCAAATCTAAAATGCTGGCGCACGATATCAGAAAACTTTTCAGATTACTCTCTTGCAATATTATTTTTCCAATTTATAAGAAGATAACCGAAACACTTAATAAAATTGCTATCCCCAGAACTACGGAAACACTTTTCGAACTTTCCGAATTTCGTAAAAACGTTATCAAACAAATTATGCGGAGTTAAAATTCGCGGAATCAAAATAATTTAAGGCCTGAAGGCTTGAAATGTCAAGAAAGAAGGTTAAAAAATTGTTACGAACTCATTTTAAATTAAATTCTAAAGGTTAATTTATTATTTTATATTCTGTCTTTTCCATTTATAAAATGACTTTGAATCACAGGGTTGTACTTTAATAAGTAGAACAAAATCTCATTTTTATAGAGAGCTTTTTGTAATTTTTATAGTCATGCATAACTTCAAAACAAATAAAGATATTGGCGTTTGCGACCTTACAAGGCCTTCATTCTTTAGCTTTCATTTAGAAACTTTCTTCTAGGACTTTAGTTATTGAGCAGCTATTTATACCCAAGCATTGATCGATTATTACTTTAAATTCTATACGTTTTACTAATGTGTCAGTGATCCCGCACAGAGTCAAGGTACATTGCGGTTATAACAAATTTCTAGTAGCCATTTAATTCTACTCTCATTACAGTTTTTCTTCTATTTTAGAAATTAATAAAATTACAGTAGCTTCTCAATTTCTTGTACTGTTTAAACATTTTAAATTCTAAAATAATACTGTTATAAATACAAAAATAGAATTTATTTGAATACTTTTATTATATAGAATTCATAATAATAAAATTGCTATATTTATATAAAGATTATATCACTGTTAATTAGTCAGACACAAATTATGTACATTAAAAGGGTTAGGTGAAAGGTTATACAGCCTTTATTTGCTTAACCAGGTGTGAGTGAAGTATGTGAGTGAGTGAGATAGCGAGTATGGGCCAGGTATGGAAGTCCAACATGGCCTCATACTAGCATGAATGGATGTGTGGATGTACGTATTTTTGTGTTTTTAGTTTTTGTGTTGTTAATCCTGACCTGCGAACAGGAAGTTAGCTTCCTCTGCAGGATTTGCGACGGTACAGTGTGTTATTATGTTTATAATTATAATCTGTATTGATCGACAAATGTTATATTCTATTTGTAACTCTGATGAATAAATAAATAAATAAACAAGACATATTCTAATTTCACTTAGCATTCTACCGAGTGCAATTTTTAATGAACTCATGCATCATCTATTTGTTATTTCAGTAAATAAAGCAACTATCGCTTCATTATTTATTATTTTTGTATCTCTATCTACTTGGCTTATTTAAAATTTAATTCAATAATGGGTGACGTTGCAATGTTACATAAATTTTGTAACGTAATTCACAATGCTTTCTTAACCACTGACGTACCGTATACGTATGTATTTGCATAAAATAATAATAAAATAGTTAAAAAACTGCTTTGAATTTTTTGAACGCGTTGTATAAGAACAACTAATATAGGTAGTATATAACGTCAAGTATTACAATTCTTACATGTCTAAGATAATTAAGAATTGAATAATTAAGAATAATTAAGAAAACAAAAACATCGCAGCCCGGCGAAAAAAAAAACGAGTCGATTGCAGCCTCGGAACTCCTTAGACAAGGAACGAAAAAAGAAAGCACTCGAGCCCATCCACCTGCAAGAACGCCTCGCGGCCTCGACTGGCGCAAGGCCGCGAGAAATCGAAATCGAAAGAGAGCGAGAGAGAAGACTACCATATGTGCATGTAGCAGCAGCAGCAACAGAGTACGTCACGTTCATTCAGGTCATCACTCGAAGTAAACCAGAGCTGCTTAACCTAGACCCGCAGCCGCGAGAGAGAGAGAGAGAGAGAGAGAGAGAGAGAGAGAGGGAGAGCGAAGTCGCGGCTGCGTGCGCCGCGGATATATTTCACGCAGCCCTTGAGAGCGAGGAACGCAAATTGCGCCGTCGGGATGGACAGCGACGATGCCGGCGGCCCGATAAGACCGGGCTTTTTATTATGCCGTGCGTAAGCAGAGTTTCACGCTGCTCGGCGGAGGTTACAGTGAGCCCGGCGCGGTTTCGCTCGTTACAGGATTCGAGTGAGCGACGTTTAGGCGCGGGCTGCGTGTCCGTTTCGAGTATTGAAAGATTGCGCCCGTTAGACGTCGGCGGCGAATAAATGGGGGATAATGAGAGGGTAATTAGGCGTCGTCTAGGATTGCTTGTTATGTCGTTTAGATTTGTTGATGAGTCGGCAGGTAAATAGATACATGTTGCGTGATGTGAATAAGATTGATTGCAGGTGCATTACACGAATCGCGACCTTTTAGTATTCAGGCAGGTGGATTAGGCGTTGAAAATGTTTCTCGAACACTTTCAAAGAAAAGTTTAAAACTAAGTAAATTGTTAAAAAATTCAAATGACATAAATTCGACACCTCGACGCGAGTGAAGCACTTAAATCCCCACTTGTTTGATAATAGAGGTCGAGCAAAGCGCAGACGAAAGAGCGAAACTGATACTATTTTTACGGGCGACCAGCGCTACCGATAACGCGCAACGCCCTCCGTGCAGGTAATTATGCCGACTGGACTGCCGAGCTCTTTAGCATGCGCCGCGCGCTTAATGCGGCTGCTTAACCGCGGCGCGGCTACCGCTCCCTGCTTTTTTGTTGCCGCGCGCGCGCGCGCGCGAGTATTACGTTACGCCAGCATCCAGTCGTAAATCGCGCTCCCTCGTTATTCTCGAGGTTCGCGCCTGCGGTTTTTCCCACTTTGTTTGAGCGATACCGCGCCGGGAAAAAAGGGGCACTGCACGCTTCTGGCTTACGAGAGATTTCGAGTCGTCTCGCTTTTCATTGTTTTCCGCGAGATGCTGCTTAAATTATTAACTACTGTCGCTTGCTTTGTGCTCGGGCGCAGTAAGAAAGTAAAAGTTTTTATTCATTATACGTCCTTCCGATGAATGGGGAGATTGGAGTATTTAAATTTAGCCGAGCGGTAATTACTTTATTAATGCAATTTACGGATTATCGGCAATAAACTTTTCTAGATTAGCCTGAGCTTCACTCTCGCTTTATCTAGATCGGTGAAAGTCTGAATTTTATAACTCTACAAGGGTATCATCGATTTTTAAACCTATAACTTTATGACCTCGATTATTAATACTCCACAAAGCTACTCTGCCTCCTCGTACACAACAATTTACTCAGCGGGCGCTAATTATTATAATTATTTCTAAATTATAATCAAAACGATTAAAAATAATATACGAGGCGCGATAAAACTCGCGCGGCGGCGGCGACGTTTCCTTCGTAGCGGGGAAAATCCAGAAATTTTTCTCGCGTCGTCGCCGCGGCGGAAATCTCTCCGATAAACGGCCGGCTAAATTAAAAGCAAAGAGCGCTCGCTCAATTACAAGTTAACACGGTAGGTGTGTATACCGCTCCCAGAAAATTATTTTTGCGTAGAGCGTCTGGAAAGCCGCGCCGAGTGGACTGATATCACGCGATCCTTTCGGGACCGGATCACACCGCATCGATCCCGCCGCGTAAATAATTGCTGGAGAAAAAGTACCACCTCTCGCGAGGCCTCGCCTGGAACAATTTGCAAGGAGGTAAGGGGAGCGAAATTCACGAGCATTATGATGGAGGGCTAAATTGTTGCTTTCCTAATACGTGTCGCCTTATGCCATTATTGCGACGCTCGGATTGGTGTAAAACACGAATTATGCGGTGTATTTACATAATTCCTGCGGCGCAATAAATTCTGAATTTTTTTAATCTTGTTCTTTCGATGCTCTGCGGCGGCTCAGGCAGCGACGACCGAGTAGAGGTCTTCTTTTTTAAATGATTGGAATTATTTTTAAGGACAATTTTTCAGTTTTACATTTATCTCGGATTTTATTGCGGCGCGTTAATCGGATTGAAAGTGTCGGTAAAGTTCAGTCGTAAGATTTGTGTGCGCTAAAGCAAGTATATTGAGCCGAAGTTGCTACATTTTATTACAGGAAGGTAGTACTTTCTGGGATTTAGTTACCTTTCCGCAATAAATCACTTAGACCACTAAAATTCATTCTAGTCAGGTTTGAGCCAAAACATCTTTTTATGAGTAGTTTTAGATACTCCGGTAACTCAGCTTTGAAAAATGCCTTTACGCGCAAATAATCTGCCATTACTTTTCAGCAAAATTGAATTTTCTACGACGCGAAAGAATTTTACGATTCTCATAAAAGCTAAAAACGCTTTCGGATAATTAAGAAATTTTTAGCGCTAGATTAATCCCGCCTCTGCCGAACAAAGCAAAAGCATTATAGAAAGCTGCAAAACCTGCAGGAGCAGAAACAAGTCTCTTTTGCGAGAGAGCGCGGCAAAGATTCGCGGCCGCCGTAAGAATTCGCGAAACAGAAAGCAGCGGCGTCGTTTATTGCACGTAACTTGGCAGCCAGGCAGAAGACACAAAGATCCGCATCGAGGCGTCGCGTGCAAATGGGAAATTCCTCTGTCGCACTCGGTGCGCATTCCCTTTCATCTCGGCGCGAGCGTCTCTTTGCCGTCCATCTTCATTCAGATGCGCACCGCGAGTCTCATAGTCGACACAGAGAGAGAGAGAGAGAGAGAGAGAGAGAGAGAGAGAGGAAGGTCCCCTACGGGACTGTCCGCGAGCGAACGCATTACTTTAATGCGACCCAGAAAGCTCTTTTATTATACAATATATCCCCCCGCCTTCTGACACGCATTACTCTGCATGATTTTGTCGGAGCAAGTTTACTTCGGAGGATATTCGCGAGAGGAAGATCCGCGGCGCGGTCAGGTAATGCTCTGTCTCTCCCTCCCGGCTCTCCGACGGGGGAGAAAGCTTTCGTAGGCGCATTGCGGTTGGAGAGTGCTGCTTTTTTATGCAGACTCCGCTGAATGATTGAGCAGGCTCGTGTTCCGAATTAACGCGGATATGCGAGCGAGCATCAATGTTTTGTAGCAAGAGAGAGAGAGAGAGCTTGACCCACTGTAGCCGGACACGGATAAACGTTTAGAATAGCTTTTTACGGATGCTTTTAGTTTGAATTAAGAATAGTTCGCTCGGTTATTCATGAGAGTTGCCGTGCCGCTGGATTGACTGTTTCGGATTCTGAAATAGTTATGGACTTGGATAAATAAAGTGCTTCGACGACGTGCTTATTGAGTTTGTTAAGGATTTCACGGACAAGCGAGGGAATATTGATTTCGAAATGTGAAAAAAAAAATAAATTTTTAATCAACGGTATATAATTTAATGCAAGCTGAGGGCATTGAAATGTATGTTTATAACTTTTCCTTGAACGACACGCACGTCAGTGTTTTTTTTCGCAGAAACAATAGAAGGGGATCAATATTTTACAAGAAATGATCTTTTATCTTCTGTTACAAAGTAACCAAAAAGCATACCCTTGATTACTGATAAAACAACGAGTGTAAGGACAAATTTACAAAAATTATTAACCTTTTATCTCTATTAAATAATATTTTCCTAGTAAAAACCTAGAATATTAGTGCAAGCCAAGCAAACTATTTTTCCATGAATTTATAATACAGTCATTTTCGCGCGAAACATCGCTTTGCAGATAACGAATCGTTATATTAGTTTAAAATAAATCGTTCGATTTATTTTAAGTTTCAAAAAAGGAATAGTTTTTCAAAAAAGGAATATATATTTATACTGACCCACTTCAACCTTGCCTTTATTCCAACAACAAAAAATCCTTGAACTCTGACTAGCGTACGCGCTTAACTAACGTGAGCATACCCTATGAAAATAAATAGCAAAAAGCGCTCTAAAAAATAATGAGGAATGCGGCGAAAAAAGCTCGAAGAAGCTTTCCTCCAGCGCGACCAGAAGGAAGCATCAAGACACGAAATCCGGGCGGTAAACGCGTTCGCATAATAGCACTCCCGGTCCGTCACAATCGACGCGCGGCCATCAATCAGAGGGCAGAAAAAGGCGCGAAAAGCCAGCGAGGGGCCCCGGCATTGTACCGGCATCATTTCAATTACTCGGCGCGCACGGCGAGCAAGACGTGTCGGGCTATTCTTCCAAGCCGCTCTGCATATATATCAATCAGGCGCAAGTACCTCTCACAAAGGGAGCCAGCGGAATAAGAAGAATCAAAATAAGAGGAGGGGCGCGGAGCGCGCGCATGTGTGCGCGGCATTGAGACTCCCGGGGGTTGAAAGTTTGATGCGCGCGCGCGAGCAAGCAGCCGGGGGATGATGATCGCACGGAGAGGGTGACGGCCTCGGCGTTGATCGATAGGCAGTCGCTGCCGCCGCGTGTCAAGGTTTTCCTCGCCGCCGAGCTTTGATTATTACGCCGCCGCCGCCGCCGCCGCCGCCGCCTCTGCCGCGGAGCCTATATGCATAGTATGCGGAGGCGCGCCGCCGGCCGCCTGCGAGATCCTCCCGAACGATATTTACGTCCGCATGAAGTCGAGCTGTTTGCGCGGGGCTCGGACGGAGATGATGTCTTGCGGACGATGTTTTCTTTCAGGATTTCGTTGGAGGCGCTGGTGTTTGTGCGCGGAGATTGCGAGAGCTTAGCGAATTGGGGATTAGGAGGACGACTGTTTCAAGGCGCTTTGCGCGAATGGGAAATTATTATATTTTATTGCTTTTGACACACTGATGTCAAGTTGAATTTCAATGATGAGTTTCGGAAAATTTTAATCGAACCAACTATTGAAAAAACTGTTTGGCCAATCAGTAATACGTTTTATTTTGTATTATATTCCGATGAAGCGACGAACTTGCGCAATACGAATTTAAACCCATTTAAAGTTCGGAAAGTACGCAAAATGATTTAGCAAAAAAAAAAAAAAAAAATCGATCGCGTTAAGAACTGACACTCGAGGCTAATCCATCGAAAATTCTCCAGCAGCAATCCCAGAGCAACATCCATCTTCGTAACGAGAATTCACTCTTACTCCGAGAGAGAGAGAGAGAGAGAGAAAGAGGGAGAAAGAGCCGAAAAAGCCCTCCGCAAGTTCTCCGCGCGCGCGAAGTTAAAAGAGCTTTCCGGGGCAGCAGCTCCGCTCGAAGTTGGAGCTTCGCCGGCAGTCGCGGGCCGGGGTCTTCGCGTGCGCAGCCTTGACATGGGCCTGAGAAATCAATGGGACCTCCGAGCAACTGCGCGCTCGAGCTCCGCGGCCGAGCAACTTTACGGCCGACAAGCCCAACTTCGCAGCTTTTTTTCCCGGCTGCTTCCGCCGCCGACGCCGACGGTCGATTCGATTGTTCTTTGCCGAGACTCCGCGTCGGCTCTTGTCGGCGAGCTCCGATCGCCGCGAGATCTGCTGGATTTTTTATTCCTCCCCGGGCCGACGTTTCGTTTGCTTGTTTAACCGCTGATTGGGCAAGTGATCGATTTTGTTCGTATATCTATTAGCGTTCGTTCTTTTATCAATTTTTCTTGCGCGGTGGAAATCTGCCGAGGCTCCGAGAGAAAATTTAGCTTCAAAGGAATAAAGAGTTTGACCCACTTTGTTCTTCGATCTATCAAAAATTAAGGAGAAACTACCGAATATAGTCGGACCCAATTGGATGCGGGTTGATCGATCGGACGAGACTTATTTGAGGAAAAAATCTCTCCTCAAACATCTGCGAAAGACGTCCGAAATAAAATCGCAAAAACACTCTATTCTTTTGAATCATTGAATTCCTTTCTTCCTCCCCCTCCCCCTCCTTTCCCTACAATATACACACGCGACACTTGGCGCCGAGATCTTTTAAAAATTGAATCATACATTATTCCACTTCTCTTCAAGAAACCTCCGCAAAGAATTCCCCCTACGAATCACCGCGCGAAATAACCCACCGACCGACCCGGTCACCTTAGCCCACATGCATAATCATCGAGCGACTCCTGACCGTCAATTCGATTGCAAGGGCGTGTATATGGAAAGGATCCGGACACCCTCATTAATTAATGCTCGCTCGAGGTGTCGCCGCCTCGGAGATCTACGAGTCTGGCGAGTTGCGTACGATAGAGAGAGAGAGAGAGAGAGAGAGAGCGGCGAATCAATGCTCGCGACACGCGATATCCCGATTGTCCACTTATGTACCCTCGACCCCTGCCGTCTCGGAGAGCGAGCCGTCGTCCCTTAGGGAAATGACGCGGCGGAATTTTAAGTCGGCCGACGGGAAGGAAAGGCTACGGCTTTATTTGCGCCAAAGGTTGCGAAATTGATTCCGAGTGTCGGCACTTGCGCCGCATTGGGAACGAAGCTCCTGGGCTCCTAGAAATACGATTTTCGGCTTCACTGGAGATTGCGAGGCGCGCCGATGCTGCTCTCACTTGTTGGCTGGCTAAATTTTGGCTAGGAGTGCTTCTTCTTGGAATTCGAAATTCGCTTTGGAAAACGCGGGATGAGCGTTTGAGGGAGTACTGAGTTGGGACAAATGAACTTAGTTTTATGCGATATAATTTATATAAACAAAAAATATGGCTACAATGGAATATGTATTCAAGTTTATTGTGATTTATATTTTATGTGGTAATGGGTTTATATTGGGATGTAATGGGTTAGCTGCATCGAATAATTTATTGTAAACAAAAGTAAAAAAAAAAGAATTTCTTCCCCTAAAGTTCTCTTCGTGCAGTGTATAAGTTAAATAATTTACTAAACAAGCTGCATACATTACAAAGTTTATTTAAAAATGCTCTTAAGAAAACAAGCAGCCTTAAAGCCGCAATAAGCAGTAAAAAATCTATTACGCTAACGTTATCACTTCAAGTAATAAAATGTGAAACTACGACACGTTAAGAAAAAAAATTTAATCTCTTCTGTATATTACAATCGCTCAGTTTCATCGGGGCCAAGCGCACTTAAAATAAAAAAAAAAGAAAAGAAAGAGAGAAAAAGAAACCACTGCCGAGGAAAAGAAAAATTCAAGCTCATTATATCGCTCTAGACCGCTCAACCTTCAACCGCTCTTTACCCCGAGTACGTTGAAAATCGCGGAGAAATCAGTGCTCAGCCAGGGACGCGGCAGTCTGGCGCGAGAAATTATTTATAATAAGTAAATCCCGCTCGTAAGCAGCACGCATCGCGCCCCGATAAAAATTAGCATTTTAATTGGACATTGGCGTTCGATTTACATTTTAATGAAAAAAAAGCCTGGCGGAGGGGGGATGGAGGAATAAGAAAGTCGAGTCGGATGAAAGACGGAGGGAGAGGCATCAGCTTTTGTTTTTCTCCCAAGATTTATTTATACCGCGGAAAGAAGCGGTTATATCGAACGGAGGGTTTATCGTTCCGACGTAGTCGAGCTTTTATCGGTGCGCGGCCGCGAGCTTGCAACGCCGCCGAGCACCTAAAAGCGCAAGCCGAGAGAGAGAGAGAGAGAGAGAGGGAGGAGGAAAGGGCAGAAGTAGAATGGGAAATCGAGCATCGAGAACAGACACAGGCAAATGAGAGGCTCGTGCGCGCATCGCGTGACCACTTCGCGAAACAAGACTACCGATTCACTGTTTTTTTCTGTCCCTCCCTCTCTCCTGCACCGTTCCTCCGTTCTTTTACCTCGGTGTGTGTGTGTGTCTTTCGAGCTCTTGTTTTCTTCGGCTGTTTTTCTTTTGCCTCGTGCACTTCTCCCTCCTTTGTCTCTATTTCAACGTTAATTCCCTCTGCTCGTCTGTAATTACTCTATTACTTTTACGACCCCTCTTAAAACGTCGAGTGAAAGATGCAAGAAATACTTAAATTTAAATAGGTATTGATAGAACGATAAAAGCATCCGGTAAAAGATTATAACCGATGCTCCTCTGCTTTTTGCACAAGAAAAACAGTAAAATCAGATGCTCAGCCGGCAGCGACGAAAGAAATCCGAGCTTTTTCTCTGCAAAATAGCTGCAGTCCCGCTTCGTATCTTGGCCAAAGTTCTCGCGTCGCTTTAAAGCCCGCCGCCTCTGCCGCTGTCGCTTGGGCGAGATTCTCTGACAGGTCGGTTAGTCGAGACAGGAGTGACGGCGCGCGCCGCGTTGCTTCTGCTAATTGAACCGCGGCGGGCCCTTTTAATTAATGACCGACGTTTATGCCCTCCCTCTGCACTAATTCGCTGTTTCAGTCGGGGGGGGGGGGGGGGCACTGCCCCGGGGCTGCGCATTTTTAATGCGTTGCGCTTTCTTTATGCTTTGGCGCGTATATTTTACAGACCGGATTGAATTGCGAATGTAACTAGTTTATTTTTGTCAATATTGTATAAATGGCGTAGGCACGGTGAAAGGTGGCAAGATTTGGCATATCGTTTTACTGGTATTCTGGTAGAATATCGTACATATCTATGCAACGGTTGAAGTACTGAGAAGCTCGCGTTTCAAAGAGTGAGAGGGTGGTGTGTTACAGCTTTGTGTCGAATCTACGTTGACTCCTCTCAGGATTGTACAGGGTATCGAAACCGCGAAAAGAACAAACGTAGGAATTAGAGAAAACCAAATACCATTTAACGGCTATTGCTATCAGAATATAATCAAATAGTTTCCTGGTGTAACCAAGTTGTATAGAAAAAGATTTTAAACATTATATTATTATAAAATTAACTTTTTTTAATCATATTATTCATATACTTTACTGATACATTACGAGTAACCATTCGTTACTGTTAATTTAATGGCAACACCTATAGCTTCATCGAATCTATACTGATCAATAGTGCATTCTATCAGAGCAATTAGCATTAAGTAATAATCGCACGCATCGTGAATTGTAATTGTACGTAGGTCTGTTGGGAGATAAATTGATACGCCATACAATATAATATGTCTTGAGAGAGCAATCTTAATATTTCAAAATAATTCTTTAAATTTCCATGCACATCGAAGGTATTAATCATTTTTACATTTAACTGATTAGAATTATTTTAGCGCACATTTGCATGATTGAATAAGCTAAACAGTAAAGGTATTTAGCAGAATGGAAAGTGAATCATTGTGCGCAGAAACTACTGCAAGAAAATAGACCCTCGAGGGAAAAACCAGCAGAAAAAACTAGCTAGAAAAGATCCAGACCTGCCCGAAGAAAAAATTTTAATTGCAGAGGCTACTCCGCAAACTTATTCATCGGATGTGGAGGGAATAGAAACGACATATTTAATTACGCGACGTTTTGTGAAATAACTGTAGCTTCCAGCACATTATAGGTTTAAGGGAAGAAAAGAGAGGAGGCGAGAAAAACGAAAATGGAAGTGCATTTATATATAGCTGGGATTTAGGGCGACTTTTCTTCTTTCTCCAGCTATGATGTATTTATCTCGTCGGTGGGTGAATCAAGCGGATTTTCGAGAAGGAAGAGGTATAAAATTTCGCGAAATAGACCTTCTTTATACCTTTTTATCAAATAAATCCAATGTTTCGGCTGCCGTCGCAAAGCAGGACTTTATAATTGGATTTGTCGAAACAGCCCTTCATTATTCTTCCGCCGGCGGAGATTTTCCTGTAAAAGCATTCCCCATTAACATAGAAATTACAGCTCGCGGGAGCAGAAATCAATATCCCTCGGCGGCGGCGGCTTCGCGCATTTAGCCGGGAAAGCCTCGAAAAAATTCCATTCACCAGGCCTCGGGGCGTTAATCGAATTTGAAGCGTCAGGAGTGTAACCTTCACCGAGAGGAACAATGGCCCGGCCGCAGCGTCCATCCGCGCTCGTTTGATCCTCTCCACCTACCGAGGCCTGGCCTTTGGCTTTCCACCCCAGACGTCCTCTAATCAAACGCGGTGGCGGCTGCCGTACTCATCAGCGTAATCCATAGCCGACGGCGGCGGCAAGTGTCGCCTCCCTCTCTCTCTACCTCTCTCTCTCGCGCGCGCGCGCTCGAGCACTCCGCGCCGGGGTAAATCGGCAAATCGAACTGGCATTGATTGGCGAGGTGAAACGTAACGAACCCGCAGACCGCTGCCGGATATTACTATCATTCGAAGACTATTCGATTTGCGCGCAGAAGAGAACGGAGCAGTCAAGCAGCCGGCGAGAGAAGTCGATCAATTTGACCTGCTTCCTTTCTTCGCCCTTTTATTTTAATGCTCCGAAGTGTCCTTAAGCGGGTCTCTTCTCTCTCCTCGGCTCTCTGCGGGCTATTGGGATATACGCCTATTTACTCGCGTTACGGGATCCTGCGATTCTTTTGATTGGGTTAGCTCGAGACTTGTTTTTAAAGTGATTGCAATTTCGGAAGATTTTTAAGGGAAGTTCAAACTGCGATAATATTGTTATGTTGGATAATAGATTTGTTCTCGGTGGGATAAAGGTCAGGAGATGCGCGGTTAAACGCAATTTGTTATCTTCGATTGACTGTTCAATAAACCAATGTCATTTGCTAATTTAATTTAGTAATTCGCAGCAAATTCATTATTTCATATTTGTTTGACGACCTGATTGAGATAATACGCGTGTTAATCGTTGGTTTTAATTTAGCGGAAAAGCAATATCGTGCGTTATAATTACCGGCTGGATTCGTTACGAAAAGTGAAAATTGTTTTTATAATGTTTGGTGCAGATGATATTTTGATATTTCAGTGATGTGCTTACTCATAATTTATCGGTTAATTAATTGATTGTGCGTTTTGATATAAATAAGAGACGAAATCGTATTATTCGCGACATCATACCACGATAACACGTCTGTTAATTATTATAAATCTGTAGTAGTAGTATGTTTCTTTTAATTTAAAATACTATTACTTTGATTATCTGTACGGTATAGTAGGTAATCGATTGAGAGAGCAATTTATTTACATGCACCGCGAGTGATATGGTCTGAATTTGGTCAGCCTTTCTTT
>JAWWEM010029253.1:0-16973 GCA_035582935.1 Ormyrus thymus | reverse complement strand
AAGAGTAGTGAGTATTCATTAAGTCGTAATTTAAGTCAACGTGGATTAAATATTAGTAATCCTTTCTCTCTGTGTACTTTACAGCCTAGTTAAGCAGAACGAAATTTACAAAAAATGTAATATTTACAGCGAAAAATCTTCATTTACCTCCATTAGTGCTTAAAAAGTAATTTATTTTCAAATTTTAAAGCTCTGAACTGAAGTATCAAAAAGAAATTATCAAATTCCCAAGCAAAATACGTATCCGACCATCGCTGCAGCATTTTCCAATTTAAAGTAAAGTAAGAATTCTTTAGGGAGCAGCAATAACGCTAAGGCAATTAAAACTAAAAAATTTACAAGCGTGTAAACTCCCCTTTCTTCCACGCGTCGCGGCGCAAATCCTCGACTCGCGTTACAGTGTTTATCTCTTGCTTGAAGCAATCGCCCAGGAGACCGGGAGTCTCGAGCGGAGCAGCGCGAGCAGATCTAACAAGAGCGAGCTTCGTTACGCGGCCGCGAGAACGTACGCCTGAAAGGATGAGACGCAGTCCAAAAGAGGCGCTGGGAATAAAGAAATTATTATGACTCGCCTAGCTAGCTGCATCCTTGTGATCCACGAGCTCAAAGGTGCTCGACTGTAAAAGTACCTCGTCCCCGTGCTTACTTATGCTTCTACATTTTTCTCGTTCTCGTGCCCTCCTCTTTTTCATGCTCTCTTAGCTAAGTTTTTTCTTCGAGATGTTCTCGTTTCTTCCCTTCCGCGCTTCTCTGGCCTCGTTTGTTTTTCTCTTCTCTCTTACATCAAACTTCTTCGTCAAACAAAGTCGGGGCTGTCCTTTTTTCTTGGCTGCTTTGCGCTCGACTCTTTCTCTCTCTCTCTCTCTCTCTCTCTCTCTCTCTCTCTCTCCGAGGCGAGGAGCTTGGAATATTAGACGGCGCATTTGCAGAATGAAGCAAAGCGTCCCGCGCGTTTGTGGAGGATTTTTAAATTAGGATTGCACAGGGCGTCTCTCCGCGCGCTTCCCTTCTTCTCCGCTGTCTTAAGGAGTTGATTCACTGGCGTGTCATGCTCCTCGTACGAATTCCTTTTGCTCGTGGATTTTTTTAACTTTAAAGGGAAACTCATTTGGTTGAAATTTATTTTTTAAACAAAGGTAGTAAGGTCGTTTAATTTGAATCTCATCTCGACTTTTAGAAGTTTTTTGGGTAAAGAATATTCAATAAAACTATTCACCGATATATTTTCAATAATGTCGTTTATTTTGTTTATAACATTTGCGACACAAAACTAAAACGAACAACTTACGGTTTCCGAAAAAGTTACTTTCACTTTATCATACTAAAACACCAAGCACTGCTTAAACACTGTCTAAAATCCGCCCTAGCCTGCGCAAATCCCATCCCGTTACCCCGCGCGCCCTCAATGCTAAACAGCTCGTGCGCGAAATCCTCGCACGACGCGCATTCATTCTAATCGACTTTATCGCAATTAAGTTAGACTCCCCGACCCACCGCACGAATTAATATCTAACGCATGTGCAGTCGGAATCTCCGAGCGGAGGTTGCGCGCGCGCGCGCCTGTGCGTCCCGCCGCGTAGGGCGATGCAGCGTCATGCAAAACAATCGCGATTCCGAGAGTTACTCCAGCGGCGGAAATCAGACACGTCGAAACTGTTTAGGGGATTCTGAGCGAGGTGTGCGCTCGGCGCTGATGGCTGCCTTGATATGCGCGGGGATGTATTTTCGGAATAAATAATGCTTTGTGCCCGCTCGTTCTGGGAGGCGAACTGGTGTTCGCGCCCCCTTTTTGGGGTTTAGCGGCTGTTTTTCTTGATTTATTAGTGCTTTGTAAAAAGCGTAAACAATTTATATAACAGTAACGGCGCTAATAATATTAATATTTTAACAATATATTTGTAAATTATTACTCATCGACATTTTAAGGTAAATTTATTATAATTCTCATTATTTTACAAATATCTTTAGTTTGTGGAAATCGAGAAAGCGAATTGTTATTGTAATTTAGATTTAATGAGTATACAATTATGATATTTATTAGAATTATTATGTATATTTACATCATGTCGCAATTGCTGTATTAACACAAATTAATATAAATTAATATAAATTATATTATTATTCAAATGATTTGAAATTTCATTTCAAGAAATCATTGATTAAACCCTCATTAAACTCTTGCAATTTTCGTGCTTAACGATATTGGAATTCCGTGAAAAATCTTTAAATATAATAAATAAGATTAAGAGTGCTCTACCGAAATTGCCCAAGTCCGAATTGACTGTGGCGTCTCCTTTAACTATGAAACTTTTATTTATTAATTTAAAATTAATTGACAACTATAAATCCAGTGAATAAAGCTTTCCCACTCGTAGATCTTAAGTTTTAAGAGTGCTCTGCCAGGCGATTGGTACGCCACCAAACGTTCAAAGCGTATTTTTCTAATTTATATTAAAAACTGGTAATTAGAAACTAATTACATAGCTTTCCCCACTGTAGGCAATATCCAACTATATTTTTAAAAAAATTTCAGAAAGAAAGAATTGAAAGTGGGGATGTACATTTCAAGCTGCAACAGTAGATTGGTTATGTTCGTCCGCTGTGTCTTAAAATTGTTTCCTGCAGATTAAGTTTTTATTTTCACTCCTTTTTTCGTGAGACTTTTTTTGAAATATACTCGACGATACCTCGGGTGCATTCCGTTATTCATGCGATTCGGGCGCTACCAAAATGAAAACGGAACGCTACGATGCTGCGCCAGGTTGAAAGTTATCTATAATCTTTCTTTCTTTTCAAAAAGATTTTCGGATGGAGAAAAACTTTTAATTATTTGCTAAAAATAATAAGAGAGTTGGGAGAATAACTAATGAGCCAAAAACTCAATTGCAAATCCTGATTCATACAGGTTCTTTCGAAGACATCCGAATCAGGATTTGCAAAAACCATAAGGTCAGAAGCAATTTAGTTTTTGGCTCGTTAGTTATTCTCCCAACTCTCTTATTATTTTTAGCAAATAATTAAAAGTTTTTCTCCATCCGAAAATCTTTTTGAAAAGAAAAGAAAGGTTATGGATAACCTTCAACCTGACGCCGACATCGGAACGTTCCGTTTTCATGTTGGTAGCGAACGAATCGCACGAATAACGGAATACACCCCTCATCCCAACAATAGCTGATCCGCTCGAACGCGAAGCCATATTTCCGAAGTTTAAAGTGCTTTCCAAAGAACAATATCCCTCCTCTCCGGCCCGTACACTCCGACTACACACGCCCGCTAATCGGCTTGTTATTGCAGTTCGCAGCCGACTTTACCTCCGAACGCGGCGTTGAAAATAATTTCAGTTCGTCAATGGATTTCGATGCGGGCTAATTCTGGCCGGGTAAAAATCATCGTCGGCGGCGCCGTTGAATCAGGGCTCGAGGCAAACGCGGCTGCAATTACTCGCCACGCCTCTAATTCACAGATTTTCGCCGGCAGCCCTTTGATCGACTCTGCACGGCGTTACTCCGTGTGATCCGCAGTTCCTCGAATGCCTCGATAAATGGGTGGCGCTAGCAAGTGCGCAATCTCGCTTTTGCCAGAGAGATGAGCGAGTGAGAGAGAGAGAGAGAGAGAGGTTGTTTTCGCGACATTATGCAGTAGGCGCGGTAATGTCTCGTGTGGTTACAGTTGCGCTCGCGCGTAATTGTTGCGAGGAGCTCATTCTCCGCTTCATTTTAAAGCCAAGAGCGAGTGAGAATTGATGCAGCGAGGTATTGTTTTGCAATTATTTTTGCTGGTGTTAATTTTTTCGGTAAACGGGCACGGATTTTGCGGATTGTCGGTTCTCATTTTTATTGTTAGCTCTTTATTTTGAGTTTTAGGAATTAAGAGTTTTGTTGCTTTTATTTCATTTTATAATGATTTTTAAAAAGTATTAGTATAAAAATTAAATTAGAAATTAATTTCTTCCTACGTGAAAAAATTTTGTTCAATTTGAATACAAGTTGTATACAAGGACTGTATTCATAACTGATTCTACATGATATTGATACAAATTATATATAATGCATTTTTCTTAGTTTATTGAACAGAATTTATATACAAATTCATGTATAAATTGTATATAAATTGTATATAAATTCATAATTTTTAAAAAGTATTAGTATAAAAATTAGAAATTAATTTCTTTACTAAATTTTAGAATTTTCTCTCAAATTATGAAGTTTTAAAACGGAGATTTAAAAACGTTTTTGGGGAGCGAATATTTTGCTCTTTTGACCGAAAATCCAATTTCGCCAGAAAATTATAATAAAATTTCTCATTTCGGTTCTTGGCAGCTTTGCATCCGAAGCGTAAACAAATTAAAACCCCTTATTTTTAAAATATTTCAGCTTCCAGGTATGAATGATCAAAAACATGAAAAATCTCTTTCGCGTAATGCCGAAGAAACTTTTTTCTCAAAACATTTACCAATACAGTTTTTCGTGTTAAATGAATAAAAAAAAATTTGTATTCATATTATCATTTGTATTATTCATAATTGTTGATAAATTGAAAAATTAATCGCTGAAAAATTTTTTAATGGAATTCAGTGAAAAATATTTCCAGATCAGTAATTGAAAATAGTTGGAAATAAGGGGTACACAAATAATTTCCAACAATTAATTCCAGCAAGAAATCGCGCGATCAAAATTCAACATCTCGAAATCCCGGCTTCCAGGGTCGCGCGCAAACGCGAAAAAAGGAGAAAAAAGCTCGCAAAGACGAGGCGGCAGCGGCTATGGAATAGCCGTATCGAGCTTCGGCCTTCCGTTACGATGTATATTCGCGTGTGATCGGTGCTCGATCGCTTTTCGCTTCCCTGCGAGATTCAATTTCCGCTTCGATCGCGGAACCGCCTGTCCCGACGGCACTTGTTTCGGCGTCACTCGTCGGCCGCCAAGTCGACGCCTTTTGTTTTTCGGGGCATCGATTCCACCTGTGAAATTGCGAGCGTCCCGTCCATCGGGCCGCGAGCCCCGCACTTTTGCACATTTCGAATCGGCCGACGTATGTAATGGCTCGGCATTGGATTTCCTCGACACGTGTATAGATCAGCGCCCGAATTATTGGGCTTGGATGACCGTTAGCCTGTCGCGGGACGAGTTGTCCGTCGAGATTGGCCTTTTATTCTCTGATTTCTGGAGTAGGAAACATTGTTTGATGTACGAAATGTAGCCGTGATTAATTGTCCCTCCTTTTTTCATTGAGAGTTTTTTCTCAACTGACTTAAAAATGCTTCCGTAGTTTTAAGAGCTTGTATTTTTATTTGTCTGAGTTACATTTCATTGTAATAAAAAGTTCATGATAGTCATCGTTGCTTTATTTGCATTAATCAACTTTAGAAACAAATATTAAAGCAATTTTCAAGACTAGAGAATTTTTCGAAAAACTGAAAATGCAAATAACATGATTATTGGAAAGCAGTTCACTTTATCAGAGAAATGCTGAAGCAGAGATATTTTTTAACTTTCAAGAAGCTTTGAAAATTCTTCTCATGCTAAAATTGGTTTTGCTGTAAACTCCACTTCTTCCAAAGTTGCACTCAACTGCGCAAAAAAAAGGATTACCGGCAGCATTTCATTTTTAATCTCTCATCCGGCGAAATTCGTCTCGGGCGAACTTTTCGAAAGGCGGAGCTCAAAGAAGCAGAAGAGAAAAAGAGTCCAGAAATTAATATAAGTAGATAAAGGCGCGGTCCGGTAAGAACAAAAGCCGGCGCAGAAAACGGCTGATGATGCGACGTCGGTAGAAAGATCGAGCTTGCGCAATATCCCTCTCTCCTCCCCCCGTCCGCCGCGAGTAACAAGCGGAAGAAAAGCACGGAGGGGGCTGAAGTACGCGCACTTTATCCGGCGCGAGCTTTAAAACCCATCGATTTTGACGAATCAGCCTTTTCTTCCCTTTCACGACCTTCATTTCCTTAAAGTGGTTCCAGCCATTTTCCCCGACGCTGCCGCAGAAAGTTACTCCCGATCTCTAAGCCCCCCGCCGAGAGTTGCCGCGCAACACAACCAACTGCGCGCAAACGAGCAGCGATGCAGAAACAGAGAGAGAGAGAGGGCCGTTGCTCCCCGGCCAACTTTGTACTTTGCCGCTTTCGTCCATTTATCTTCCTTCGGTGTGGCCGCGCGCGAGCTTTTCGTTACGCGCGCAAAAGCAAAAAAAAAGAGAGAGAAAGAGGGAGAGAGAGGCCCGAGCCAAGGGAGGAGAGAGGAAAATTTTTACGAGTGCAAATCCAGTCTTTTTGCCCGAACTCGCACGTGCTTTCTTTCGCCGACCGAGAAAATACAATCAATGTTTTTCGGGCTGAAATTCGCTATTTTAAAAGTGATAAAACGCGGCAGAACGGCCTTCCAGTAAAATGTGGCTGGGAGTAGTATGTTTTATCTGAGAGAAACTTGGTTTTTAAAGAATTAAATTTTTATTTTATGTAAACTTTGTACTTTACTACTATTCTGTTTCTTAATGCATTTTAAAAGGTTCAATGCATCCACATTCTTTATATATAATACTGTTTAGGATACAAAGAACAATTTAAAACTAAACAACGAAAAGCACATATGGCAGGTTAAAATTTTAGCTGAAAAGTGCGAAAAAGAAATGCGGGGTGGCAAACAATTCTATACAGTTGGCTCTTGGAAAATGGTCCGAGCGTCGGTTTTTAGTCTAGCGAATGTCGAGGCTGCTGAAATGATTTTATTATTCGGTAACAGAAATATACGAGCTATATACGACTCTATTTTCCATTACGAAGTTGTAGCAAGTAAAAGCAGTGCGAGTGAAGTCTCGAAAAAGAGATGACAGCCGCAGCGATTGCGTATAAAAATGCCTAATATTGTTCGAATGTTGAAGAAGCAGAGTTTTCTGTAATCGAACCCGTCAATCGTAAAGACTCCTAATGCTTCCGACGAAATTTCCATCGATATTGTCACGAAGTTTTCGCTGGAAAAGAAAGCTATGCTTAAACTGACAGGCGAAAACGAAATTAAAGCAGTATTCTTTAAGATAAGAAACTAAATCGATGAACGACTGCACCTTAAAATTACCAGAATATTCAATCGCAGCTTCAATCAACCCCCTTTCAAATAAGCACTATATTTACGAACTTGACAAATAGAGCACTCGTCTATCTCCCATTTTCAAACTGCTTCTTTTCTGATTTCAGGATTGAACTCCGTGCCAGCGGAAGGATCAGCGCCCGACCTTTAGGTGAGTCAATTTATTTGGCGCGCTCATCTTTTCACGTGCCGCGAAATCGATTCGCCGAGGCGCGCACGCAACGTTACCCTTCGATTCGAGCTCCGGGGAGAACTCGAAAAGCTGCGCGCGGAGCGCCGCGATAAATCTCGGGGCCGAGAAGCAGCGGGATAAATGTACGAGCGGGGAGGAGCGATAATTATTTTTCTTTAATAATTCGTCGAGGCTTTTTCGACGCGGAATAATAAATGAAGCGACGGCCGCCTTTGCAGCGGCGAGCCGCTTCGGTTTTCTTTTGAAAAATATCATTCTTCACGCTCGCAAAGTGTGTCTGCGGGGCGAAAAGATAGCCGGAACGGGCCATTCGTCAAACCGAGCGGAAAACTTTGTCAGCTACTTTTTGCGGCTCGCTTGTTTTGTACGAAAATATTTTGCCGTTCGGCTGCTGCTGCTGAACGAGACTTGGAAAATATGCCTGTCGGCTAGCTGAATTTTTACACTCGCTTACCTTTTTCCTTTTTCGGTGATGCTTTTTTTATACATTGTATTTACTTTGAATTGCATTTTGGATATTCCTTCGGGCGCTTTTTCCTGATTGTTAGAAAATTATTTTAGCCTTTTTTCAAGTTTCTTTCGACGGAAAAATTGAGAATCTCATAGACTAGATTACCAGAGATGGTCTTTAATACTTCTTCTGATCCAATCAATATTACAAGCAGAGCCAATCAAATTTAAACTCATTAGGACTTTTTAACTTCTTCCGGTATAAGTTTCATCCTCTTTAGGATCCCTTATTACCCTGGTGATGGTCGCCAAATGATCCTTCAAACACTAACGAGCAAAAAATTCATCGCGCTTCAACGAACGTTTTATCGATAAGCGCTTTTACAATCAAAATTGCCGCTTATTACAACAATCTGTTCATCTAAATTACAAAACATATTTTCAATTGTTCGGAAACTCGGCAGTTCATAACTTGGCGTTTCCTCGAACAACTTCGAACGTTAATTTGAAAACAACTTTAGATAAGAAAACAACTTATATCTGGGGGTGCAATAGCGTTTTCAAAAGGGCGGGTCAGTCAGTACAGCAGCCGTCCGGATGCTCGGGAGATGGGCACTCAGAAACTTTGGAAAAATTGAGACCGATCGCCGAAGATATATCGGATGTCGTCTATCTTTCCCTCTTCGACTGCCTCTCTCCCTCTCTTTCCTCTGCTGCGGCTGTTATGGAAGACGGCCGCTTTGCGGTCGCCGAGAGATGAGGGATGAAACGAAAGAGATGCTACAAAGCGGAAGGAGGAGGATGTAGGAAGTTTTTTTTTTCACGGAGAGAGAGAAAGACGAATCGTACCCCTGGGCATCACTGGGGAAACATTCTTTTTTCTATGCAGTTTCCTTTCGAGCGAATTAGCGGATTACGGCGGGTGCGAGATTTTATGTGGAAAAATGTCGGGAATCGCCATAGATTAATTAAGTTTTAGGTAGTTGTCATTATTACTCTTGGAATAAGTTTGGTTCTGATGATTGGACGAATGATGAATTAATATTTGATTTTGTTCAAATAAATAGGGGCTACAGAAGCGGGGAATAAAATTCAAATAATGGAAGTCATAACTAAACTTGTTCAAGCTTTATTATATAATGATAAAATTTCAATCTTTCTGTAATAAACAGATGATTGCATTTGAAAAAGCTTTTATTATTTTATAAAAATTAAATACTTAAAGCTTTGAGATGCTTTCAAAACTCTTTAATTTTTAACATTTTAATAAAAACATTTAACAAAACTTTAAAAGCGAATGATTGATTTTCTTTTTACACTTACTCCCTACTATAAAACTACCCTTAAATCACCCGCGCATCCCAATATCTCGGCATAAACGCAAACAAATCCCTACAGCATCGTTCATAATTCGCAAAAGTAACAAATTTCGTACACTCCCGAGCGATAGATTCTGGAAGCGTCTCCGTCATTCCGGACTTGGGGAAAAAAATAAAACATTTCCACCGGCTCGATCATCCGAGCGGCGTAACGATCGGCCGAGATCCGAGCCGTGTAGGTAGGAATGCGCGTAGTGAGAGAGAGAGAGAGAGAGAAAGAATATATATCGGGGCGAGAAGGTTTTGTCGGGCTCGGGAGATAAATCACGGCTGCCCGCGAGCTTTTCAGAAGCACACAGGCGCGGTTCGTCGGTGTATCGTCAAAAGTAATGGTCGTCCCGCGGGCGCAAGAACGAAACGAGGGATGTCAAGCGAACGACTTCGCGATTTCGAGCGTCATCCATATTCCCCCCTCCAAGGGCTCCAAACGAGTGGCTCCTATGACCGGCATGACGTCTTGCCTCTCGCGTTTCGGGGAGAGGCGGAGAGCGCGAGGCGATCCGCGATTTCTGTTCTTGTAATGGCACTGACATTTGGATTGGGAAAGCAGTGCGGCCTGCTTGGGAGCTAATTTCTTGCTCTTGGAAGCAATGAGCGGTTTTATAGTTTCAGAAAAATTATGGGATCCAGTGATTACATTTTCTGCCTTAATTATTTAATTATTTTATTAAATTTTTAAATACATAAAATTATTGAAAATTAATAAATTATTTAAAATATTGATAAAATATATTAATATAAATAAATTATTGGCAAATTGTATTAATATAAATAAATTACTTTTAAACAAGTTATAGAATTTTCATTTTAGAAAAAAATAAATTAAATTTTTGAAGAAAAAATTTATATTTAATTGTTAATACTAATAATGTTATACCGAACCCTACTAAGAACAAAAAGGTGGGTAGTATATTTTTCAATGTCGCGTAAAAAATTAAAAAGTTGGAATAATTATAGCCGGCAGAAATCATGTCGCGAGTGTGAATTACTCGGACATGCTTTTGGCTGTCATCCAAAACCAAATTGTGCACAAACCTATCCTATCGTAGCTTCGGTCTGCAGTCGAAATGCGGTAACTTCTGACTTACTAATTTTTTCGACTTAAGAAAATTCAATATTCTTCCAGTCTTTACTTTTCTTGAATGCGATTGATCAATTGAGTCTTACTTTAACTAGAATTAAAAAGTTTAAAAGAAAATGAACTTTATAAATAGTCAAAAAGTTAACTGGATTATCATTTCATAATAACTCTTTTATTGACTTTACTATTTTCATCAAAATTGGTGTTTTTTTTAACCATTCAGAAATTAGGGGAGACCCAGACAAAACGGACACCGCCTATTATTTCTGATATCACTATTACGAAAATTCTGAAGTAAATCAAGTATATTATGTTTGTCATCAGCATCAAAGTTTCAGTACGTGCGCGCTGCTCGCGGTAATAACATCGCTTAGAAATAAAAAAAATCGATTTTAGTCTGTGAGCTTACGATGTTATCGACGTAAAAAAGTGAACTTATTTTTTACACGTATGATGAAATTAATTCAAAAATACTATCAGGCTATTTTGCGTTTATAGATATTTTACCAGAAAAACCTTTTAGAATCAATATCAAATTTTTTTTTCACTAGTTTTATCAAAGAAAAATCATTTTATTCATTCCGGGCATGGATGTATATATAATATTGTATTATGATAAATAGGGGTTTATGATGACCGCGACCAGGAGTGAAGATGCTTTCTCTATTAAGAGTGAGAGAGAAACTTCTTTTATGCCTACCGTCGTAATTTTCCACGGGTGCGAATGAGATAAGCTTATGTAGAATAATCCGTCGGTTGCCATAAATCTCTATAAACAGATGTATATATAAATATGATCAAAGTTTCTTATTTAAGCAATTTTTATTGATTTTTCCTGAGGGTGTCTGTTTTGCCCGGCAATTTTTGAAGATCTCAAATTTCAAAATTTTTTCAACAGTTTTTTATTATATGTTTAAACAATAATTCATCGCTATGATTGTATGTACTTATTTATTTCGATGTCTACTTTAGAAAAAAATTTTAATTAGTTATATTTTTCGCTCTTGAAATCATTTTTCCTTAAGGTGTCCGTTTTGCCCGGGTTTCCCCTATATTTCAAAATTGCGAAAAGATTTTACTTTCAAAAAAGTGTTGATTGAAAGATTTTATATTTCAAACCAAAATTGGAGATAGTATTCCTTTTTTTTTTTTTGTAAAGTATAAAAGTTCGAGATGAAAAGGTTAATTTATACCTTTCCAAAATATCAGAGCTATTCATGCAATACGCTTTAAAAATATGCTTTAAAAAGCAGACTATTTTCTAATTAAGGCCATTCACCAAATTTATCAATCAAGACAGCTTCGCAGGTTAACATTTACCGAGTTTAACAACGTAAATTATCGTTCAATTACAAAGAAAATTTTAACACGCGACAAGGATTGTCATTGAAACAATAATTTAACATATCGTCGATGATACGTCACCACCGAAACCGATCAATATCCTCCTCGACAGTCGCTCCCTGCTGGAAATCTGCGATCGCCGGGGGCGATTTCGCGAAAGTCTCGTGCAGTCGCGCGAAATCGAAAATTAATTCGAGCCTCGTCAGGGTCACATTACGCTGAGCAGCAACAGCAACAACTCGAGCAACAACAGCAGCAGCAGCACCGGCAGCAGCACCGGCAACAGCAGCAGCATCCTCGCACACCGATTATTCATTATTCATCGAGCCGCTGCGTGCACACGCGAATATAATCCCAGCGGCGGGGGCGGTGACGTAATGACGGTGACATTAATGACGATTGTAAGATTAATGACGGCAATGAGTGTCGGCAATGGGCCCGAGTCCTGCCGGTAACGAGCGAAAGCATCGGCGAGCGAGATGATACCTGAGGCGAGAGGACCTGCGCGCGCTGTTGTTCAGTGCTTGTAGAGGGCGCCTGTCGCTGACCGCTCCTCGTGCGAGCCGATTTGCTTCGGAGAAAATTACACGAGCCGAGCTAAGTATTGACTGGCCTGGAGAGATCAATGCGATGCGCCGAGGTGCGAAAGAGCTCGGGTTTCTCGGGAAATGTAACAAACGGATCGGTGGACGTTCGTTTGAGTAATAGACGGACAGTTTTTTTTTTAAATATAAGAATGTAAGATTTAATTATTTGAAAAAGGTGGGTTTAATTTTTTATTAGGACTGTTAGCTATGTACGCAGAAATAGACACAAAACGCATAAAATTAATCTAATACGCAATTTCTACTAACCGAGTGATTTTATTTTCGATAAATATTTATTTTCAATCTATTGTTAACGCATTTAATTTATTGCGTTTCGTCCCAGGTCTGTCTGCTGGACTCATCCGTAAGGCGACGCAGACAGACCCTGCCTTAGACGCTAGAAATATTATTTCCTTTTTTTGTATAAATTAAAATTTATTCGCACTCACATTTTCAAGTCCTCACACGTCCGCGAAGTCGAGCAGCACGGTCTTAATATGTCGCGAGTACATCGCGATAGTTCTCCGATGTTGATCCTTTCGAAGGCTAAGCGATAACTAGTCGAAACATCTTGTACTTTTCGAGCACGCTCCGTCGTCAGGCCGCCGCGTCCTGGTTTTGTTTAGTGCGCCGCGCGTTCCTTTGTCAGGTCGTCGCGCGCTTTGTTTACCCGAATTCCGCGGCTTTGTTTATAACAATATACGAGATTCGTAACTTGACGAATATACGAATTTCTGTTTATTATGTTCAATTGTTTTCTACTTTATTTTAATATTCAGGAAAATTTTATTTTATGCTCATATTTTTTATTCATTTAGTTATTTTTCAAATGCATTGTAGCTCACATTAAAGTTTAAAATTATAATATTTATTTTTATCTTCCTGATCCTTAACAAGGACTTTAAGTAATTAAGTAATTTAAAAGTCAATTGAGAACGTAGGGTGTTGTTTTTTCGCGCACGCTACTCGTTAGTGGACATTTAAAGTCTTCTTTCGACAGAGAATCACAGTGCTTGCTTTTTATCAGTCTCATTCGTTTTTCCATTTTAATTAGTAATTCGCAGTGAGGATGCATCGAGAAGCTATTGTTATTGTTCCTTGCCAATTAAATGTTTCTCTGCAGTGAAAACCTTTCATTTTTTTGCGATATTCAAAAATAAGCAAACTATTATTCAAAGCACATCCTCATTTTTCCATCCTTTTATATTCGCTTTAAAGTCAAACCAAACTGCCTTAAATCATTTGAAAACCAAAAAAGGCAACTAATAAACATTTCTCTTACTCGAAATACACGAGCCATTGCAGCATTTTCGTTATCAGGTCACGTAAAAACCCAACAACACGTCTCTGCCTCCTTTCATATTAAAACCCGATTAAGCGCAATAATTCTCTTTCGCCGCAGCTGAAAAACTTCCCCGTACTTAAAATTTGTCGCAAACAAAGCACAAAACAACAACAGACCGCCGCGCGAGGCGAAAGCACAAAAAATCCCCCAGAAAGCGGCGGTCACGTAGCGGCAGCCACCTTTAATTCACTTTGCTCAGCCGGCCGATAACCGAGAGGAGTTTCGAAAAGAGCAGTAGCCTTATCTGCGGGGCGTGCGAGAATATATCCGCCGGCGCGCATTAGAGGTCGATTACGTTAAATGCTCCGCCGGGGGAGGGGCCGGACTCGAGAAGAGAGAGAGAGAGAGAGAGCGAGAGAGAGCGAGAGAGAGAGAGAGAGAGAGAGAGAGAGAGAGAGAGAGGGAAAGAGAGAGAGGGAGAGAGGGCTTAATGAGAGCAGCGCCAGAACGGAAAGGCGATCCGGGCGCGGTAGTGGCTGTAAGTCAAATTTCCGGAAGCCCGAACCGAAATAAATGTGCTTTTCCGCTCGAATGTGCAATGCCGAAGCCGAGCACTCAGACCCCCTCGACTTTCGAGGATTCACTGGGGGCGCGTTAATTACGCGGTAAATTATTTTAGTATCGGTTACTGAGCCACTCTTTGAGCCATTCGCTGAGGGAACTTTTCACTAGAGGAACTAATGAGGCATTTGGTGGGTTTGTTTGCCTTGCAAGAAAATCGTTATTCTTACTTGAAATAATTCATCTCTTTATACTGCAGTTCAAAGACTTTTCAATCATTTAAAAGAAGTAATAAAAGTGTGATAATCCAGGAAATAATATGTAAATTTGTATATGTGAAAAAATCACTGCTGATATAGAAAAATTGCAATATTCTTTAGAATTCTGGAATGTATTACAATGTTTAGTATTATTAGAAAAAATCTAACCCGAATGCAAGCCCTTGGCAAAAACGCAAGTAATTCCAATAATCCGAGTAAACGCTACAAATACCCACGGTCGATAAGTACACATTATTCAATTTATTTGATCACATATATTTGAAATTCTACAGCATCCACCCAACGGGCTACCCAGAGAGGTAGGCAACCGCTGGTGTATTTCTTTCGGGCGTATAAATCCGAAGGAAAACGATAAATGATTTATTGGTTTGCTCGCACAGCCGTGCTTTCACTCTTGCCGCCGCCGCTCGAGAAAAATTATGTCCTCTCTCTCTCTCTCTCCCGCCACTTTTTAATTCTATTTTCCTAACGTTGTTATTTTTACTATCTCGAGCCGGGAGAGCAGCAGCTGCGGCGGCCGCTTTGTGCGCATCCTCGCGTTATATTTCAATTGGCGCCCTTTTATTTTTGTCGAATATCTTCGAAACGTAATTTACTGCGACCGAATGCGGGGGACACGTTGTCACGCTACGTTGCACAAATAGCAACGATTCTGTATGTACTCTTTCGCTGTCTCTCTCTCTCTTCCTCTGCTCTGATCGCCGCCAAGCTCGAATGCTGCTGCGACCCAGTTCCCAAGCACTTTTACATTAAAAACACAAAAGTGCCAATCAGACGAGTTTTCTGTCGACTTGCGGTTTATTCGAGTTTAAAGGGAAATGCAGAAAAGGTCCGGCTTTATTCGGAGCGTAATTTGAATATGCATATCGCATTTTTTGTGCGTAAAAGAGAGCAGCGACATTTCTTTGCGAGCGCTGCTCTCGTATTTTTTCGTCAACGTTAATCGCATTCAATTGGAAATTTAAGCAAACACTTTTTTTACCGTCGATTTGAATTATCATACAATTTATGCTTTGTTAGAAGGTCAATTAATACGCTTCATTGTGAAGAACGGCGAAAAACGAGGCACCCACTAGATTTTAAACCAACTTTTTCACAATCATAAGCCCGGCTCCGCTCGCAGCCAGCCGAAATCTCTAAATCAAATTCCTGATAAATTTGCACAAAAGCGGGCAGTAAATCAGAGAGCGGCGCTGGCAGGCCACGCAAGTGAGTGAGAACAGGCCTAGCGAGTGCAGCTGCCGGCGATAAGTTATCTCGGGGAGAGCGTTTCTCCGGCTGACACCGAAGCGCGTCGATCCGTTTCAGCCCCCGCGCGCTCAGCAGCTCGATGTCAACGCGGGGAAAAAGGCGCGCGCGCGATAAGGCGCGGCGCCGCGTGCCGCCTCAGATAACCGTCATTACGCGGCCGCGCGATGACGCCGCACGCGAGCGCTTTGTTACGCCGACGAGCAATCGACGGGCCGAAATTAGCTGAGCAGCCCGCCGCCTGTCTTTCGGTAAACTGACGCTTTCGTATCGGTAGACGAGCTGACTGGCTTCTCGTCTGCCGGAGGATCCCGAAGCTCAGCGAAATTGGATTTCGATGGAACGAGAGATACGTTATTATGGCCGAGATGAATGTCGATGTTTTTGAAATAGGGGCTTGCTTTAAGTGACGCGCCCGGAGAGGTGATAAAAAGTACGGATGCTCGCTGGAATTAAGTTGTTGATTAAGGTGATTAACTTTGGCCTTTAGTGAAAGCGCGTATTAATGAGTTGCTTCATGGCTAAAATATTATATTAAATATTAGGAATAATTATGATTTTAATCGAGCTTTAGCTTTTTCAATTTCAATAAATTTGTTTATTTAGCCAATTACTGACAATTGAAAAATATTATTTTTAGATTACATACACGAATTGCAGGAAACATTGTACCGCAGTGCGTAGTGCGAATATAAAATGCTCTAAATTTTTGAAAGAGAACCAGCCTTTTTCTCACGAAAAGGTAGACGAACGCAGAAATCGATCTGAATAGCACAATGGCTCGTATATTAAAATAGTCACGATGCACATAAGGCAGTAAGGAGAAAAAAAATTTCGGAATAAGCTCGTGTGCTCCAAGTTATATGAGGCCGTTGCTCTACTGTGAATAATTTGCCTATTGCGGACCATACGTGTGCAAAATACGTTGTGTCTATGCACTCTTTTTTTTATTCCCCTCGCATTCTGCTGCGTCCTCACTTTTTACGTACTATTTTCAGCTTTTATTATTGTCTTTTGCTCGTTTCTTTTGAGCGCATTATTTTTTTCTTTCACATCCTTTTCCCAAGGGGTAAACACGGTTTTATTCTTCTGAAAAAATGTGTTTGGAAAACTTCACATTTTCGCCTACATTTTTTATGCGTCTATGAATACTCCCAAATTTTAAAATTACACGCGTATTAGCACAAAATTCTCAACTTAATAAAATGAAAAGCGAACCGAAAACGGGGAAACGAGACGAATAATACTAATGCAGGAAAATGAATTTTTTTCATTTAATATATATTAAATAAATGTTTTGTTCTTTTGCTTAAAATAATCATGGTTTTATGCCGTCATAAAGCGCGAGAGTATGCCGAGTAGAAATCACATGCTTTGAAGTTAAATTTTAGCATTTACTGTCCCGTTAAGAGTGCTCTACCAAAATTACCCAAGTCCGAACTGACTGTGGCGCCTCCTTCAACTATGAAAATGTTATTTATT
>JAWWEM010029234.1:0-11583 GCA_035582935.1 Ormyrus thymus | reverse complement strand
CGCGGGGGGCGCGCCTCGTCTCCGCCGCGGGGGCCGATTTTCAGATTTTTCCCAGCGGCGGTTACCGCAACGTGATTAGGGAATTAATTCCGCGCCGCGACAATGGAGGAGAGGCGCTGATTTATCTCGCGCGATTTCGTTAACCGTTCGCAGGGTCGTTACGGTCGGGAGGGAAGGTCGGCGGATTTGAACTTTTGCATTGCCCTGGGAAGGGAAGTAGGAAGGTTGCTGGAGGGAACGATTAGTGCGGCGTTTTTTCAAGTGTCGTAATTGTACAGTTAAAAGTAGATAAACGAATATCATATTTCGTTTATCTCAACCCAATAAATATTCAAAGCTTGCCGCGGAGGTACTTTGAATAATTGTCATTTTCAATAGAATAGAAAAAGGCTGTACCATTGACGTCGTACTGTTTATCAATACTCGTTCAAGTATGATTTATGTAAAATATTCAATGTAACAGAAGGCCACAAAGGCAAGCGTACGTCCAGAGAACCATTCGAACCGAAGGCTACTTTTATTAAAAGGAGAAGGCAGCGTTCGTAAACCTAAATACGTAATGAGGAGGAGCGCTAATAGCTTAATGTTCTTTTAAGTTAATCAGCAAGTGAAGAATGGGTTCGAGAAGCGTGCTAAGAAACACCCTTTCTACCTTTTAAAAAGGCCTATTTCAACGTCTCGGCGGCAGCAGTGGCGCGCAGTTGCAGGTATTGACTTGAAATAGAGATTTTTATTTTACGCCCGGCGATAAAAATCTTTCTTATTTGCACGTGAATAGCGAGCTGTAAAATTGTAATAGATTTTTTGGTATTTGGGTTAATGAGAATCGTTCGCCACTTTGGCTTATAATTATTGAATATTAGCGAATAAATTGCAAAGGTCGTTGACCTGACACTTTTAAATAATTTGAATTTGAATTTAAATTTATTGAACCAGAAAATAAATTACATAAGATAAAGGCACTGAACATACCCTACAACAAAAAAACACTACACGCCTTTGTTTTGTACAAAACGATACAACGAAAAGACAAAGGAGTGTAGAGTTCTTTTGTGCAGAGTACGTTCAGTGTCGAGATTCGTTTGTCTTGTATTTCCATGTTCATTTCTAGCGGTGCGCTATCGCAATAGTTCCCAATGAAATGTTCATCTTGCCCTGTGCCTGGTACCACTTGTCCTCATCGGCGATGATGACAGTGTCGTCAGCCTACGACAAGATGAAACCCATTGGCATATCTGACAATAGATCGTTCATATATATATATATATAATAAAAAAATAGAAATCCAAGTGTTGTTCCTTGGGGAAGCCCTGTGTCAATTATTTGTTCAGTGCTAAATTTACCTTCGATTCTTACTTTTTGTTTTCTACCCGTTAGATAGTTCCTTATCAGATCTAATATGCTCCCTCGTATACCGTATTTCTCGAATTTTTCTAGTAGTAGCAGATGGTTTACTGTATCGAAAGCTTTTGCAAGGTCTATAAAAGTGGCAGTTGTTGGTTAGCTCTTATCTATAATTAAAAAGTGCAAAATAATTTGTCAAGTCAAGTTACATTGAACGTTGATAATTCAATTGCATATTATTTAAAGTCAAAACGAAGTATTTGATTATGCAATGAAAATCTGCAAATTGAACTTCAAATTAAATTTAATAACGCAATTTCATTTGAAATTTTCCTTAGAAAAGGCAGCCCGTAATGTTCCAATTACAATCTAATTGATATTTAATTAAATCCACCTGAAAGAGGAGCCTTTATTCTTTTTTTTTTTAAGTATATTCTCATATTCGCAGGGAATAAGGTTAATTAAACTAAGTTTACTTTAGCATCGCAGCTCTCAATTAACGTAATGGAAGGAAGACTAACGCCATTTATTCTGCTACTTATCGCTAAAGCAAAGCTGCCACCTACTTCTTCCCTCGATTTTTCTGCATTCTCCCATCGCTAAATGAATATATGCGCACTTGATTTCCCTCGTATAAATTCGCATTTATCACCGCTTTTAATCGTCCCGAACAAGTTCTTCATTAACTCCATCTACCCAAACCGAACTGAATAAAGCTCCAAAGCCCGCAAGTCGCCGCGACATAAATCATCCGGAGGATCTAAGAATTTCCAGAATCCCCGTCCATAAAACAGGTTCGTTATTAGAAAAAAAAAAAAAAAAAGAAAAACCGCCGCTATTCACAATTTCGCTCCTCTCTCCCGCGAGTTTCCCGCAAAGGTCAGTAATCCCATACGTCCGATCCGGCTGTTCGAATCCTCCGAGCTCTCGTATATCTATACATCCCATTCCTTACACTTGGCGCACAGAGAGCCGTTAAAATCACGACTGCCAGCAAATCACAAAGAAAATTATCCCCGTCATTGCGCCATTAATCCTCTCTCTCTCTCTCTCTCCCGCCTGGAAAACCCGTCGCCGAAACACCCCGCAGTCGAAAAAATAACCCGCCGTCGCGCGCAATTCCGTCCCGGGAGGCATTAGCATAGCGCGTCGAAGGCGCTCCCCCCGATCCGCGCGGCCGCGCTAACTGTCGAGTCGCCGTCGGCGGAAGACAAGCGCGCCCGCGGAGAGAGAGAGCTCGACTCTCCTCCGAAGGGAGATAAGAAAAAGGAGGAAGAAGCGCGCGCGCGCGAGAGAGAGAGAGAGAGAGAGTGTTGCGCGTCGGGAAGCGCGCGCATTTTGCCAGGAATGCAGCGCGTACAGTTACTCGCGGCACCGTGCATTATTCATCCAAGCCGGTGTGCGTTAGCGAGGATAAAGAGGTTTGACGGCCCGCGGAGAAAACGGAAGCGCCCGGGAGGAATTGGAGGTAATGACGGAAAGCCCGTGAGATAACGACACTCGCCGCGCGACGGCAGGAGCCGCTTCGCTCGAGCGACGAGGAGAGCGGATATACACGTCGCGTTTGTCGACCGGGTCGTGAGGCGCGCTTCACTGATCGCCGATACGCGGCGAAGGAGCCGCCGGTTCATTTCATTCGGGACGCGATGGGTGTCGAGGCTTCGACGGGGGGAAAAACGAGGAGACGGGAAGTCGGCTTGCTAAACTTGGGAGGGAAGGAAGGCGGAGGAAAGACGACTGTTTCGTTATTGGGTATGCGCTTTTCGAAAAATGCAGATTACGTTGTACGGATGGTTTGTTAATCGAATGACAAGCTAATTTGATATTGGATAAAGGTTGATTCGTAACACTTTCTCCCTTATTTGACGTCGCTCCATTTTACGCTGCCTTTACGGTATGCTAATTATCGGCGGGCTGATTTGCAATCAGATTATTCGAGTTATCATTTGATAAACTAGGAAATTGAATAATTTGATTTACGAAAAGAAGTCTACACCTAACAAGTAAATTTCTAAAACGAGTTCCAAACTGACACCGACCAAAAGTTCCCCAGCTCGAGGTATACAGCCGAGTTAAACGCGCTATAAATTATTCAAACAGCGGATAATTGATAGCTAATTACGCGAAACTAACTGTTATACACGCGGCAGTAGCGCGAGTTCCCCGCAACTTCGGCCACTTGTCAGACTCTTCGAAACTAATTCCTATCGCGCGAGCAGAGCAAAATCGAAGCCCGCGGGCAGCAGTCGCCTCCCCCTTCGCGCGAGCCCGCCGACGCCGTACAATCCATCAAAATTTCGAAGCGAAGCGGCTCTCCCGCGGAGACTCGTCGACAATCGATGCGCGGCGCTCGCTTTTGCTTTCCGTCGCGATAAACAGATCGAGCCGCCGCGCGAGGGCTCCGCGCTCCCTTTCTCCACCGAGGCACGATCGATCGATTAATTCACCCGGCGACTCGGCGATCGCCGAACACTTCGACCGGGCGATTTTAACGAGCGGATTAGTCGAGCTCGCTGTGTCCCGATTTTTGCCCCGGACGTAATCTCCAATCTCGGGACGTAGGAGCGGTCGGATTTGAGAGACGCCCCGTTATTTGCATGCCGCTCTTTTTCCTCTCGCTTCGCGGAGGGCCCTGCGCTGTTATAATAGAGGTTTCCGTCCTCCCTTTTTTTTTGGGGGGGGAAACAGGAATTACGGCCGGGGAGATGATAAGGAACGCAGAGGATCGGAGCGATTATCCGATAATTTAGTGCAATCGATATTATAGGTTTCGCATTAAAGTCAAACAGCATTATGCGGAGGAAGTTTCCGAGCGAGGCGGCCTGGCGGGAGTTTCCAGCTCCCGATTAGATTGCAGGGCGCCGCTTTCTTTGCCCTCCGCGCGGATTCGGCGAACCGGACGTCCTCCCTTTTTTTTTCGAGCGGGGAAATTCAAAATTCGCGAAGGCCGCTCGATGCATCGGATATGTCCCGTGTAACCGTTGTGTGCCTTTGAAAAGAAGCCTTACGTAAGGAAGAAAAGAAAAAAAAAGAAAAAAATTACCTCGTCTCGAGCAGGACTGGATTCGGAATTTATTCAAATGTCAGGCTACATATAATTTAGCGGCGGTTGCGCAACGGCTCGAAAGAAAGAAGTAATGAAAATGCACGGAAACTTTAATAAACTTTAGCTACTGGAAATTATATCTGTCGGGCGTTTGAATTTATACTTCCACGTGTGGGATTCGGTGCATTGAATAAATCGCTTCATTCGTGTGCTGTATAGAACGTTTAAACAATGCTCTGGAGATAATCTCGTTAACTCCGTTAAATACGCACCAATTTATACGTACGAAGGTTAATTAGTAAAATATTGTATAGAATGTAATTTTGCCTCGCATCGCAAGTCTGTCCTCCCACCGCTAAAAAATGCGGCAATTTTTTTATCAACTAATTAATTAGTCGCAATGTTTTGTTTACTCAACGGAGGCTCCGCAGGCGCTCGAGACAGATTACATAGTCTCCTTGCGAGTAAACAGTGTATTAAGAAAATTGCTATATACGCACAATTACTCGGCCTTGATTTAGATGCGTCAACTAACTGAATTCAATTATACGTTAAGGCCGCGCCGCGTCGGAAGAATCTGAGGTCGGCACCGCCGCTCGTAAAACATAATCGCGGACATTTAAAGAATTGGAACGAAAGCAGCGATACACGAGCCGATGTTCTTGCCCATTTTCTCGTCGCAGCTTCCCGGCCGCCTGAATAATCGCCCTTTAAGCGCCTCGTCGGTTCGTTCAACCGGAGGAAAAAAACAGTACCTGTTTCTTTTAAAAAGCGGCTCCGCGGATTTACATTTCTCCCCTCGGCGCTCTTTCAATTCGTAGCGAATGTCTAATTAACTCGCTCTCTCTCTCTCTCTCTCTCTCTCTCTCTCGCCGGGCGCGCTGGAGAGTATAAAATTATCTCGCGGCGGTCTTCTATTCGCGAGTAGGAAGTGCGAGAGCGCGCGGACGGCGAGCTATAAAAAGACGCGCGCCGCTCGTCCATCCCGAGCTCGTATTTCGAGAGCAAGAACGCGAGAGCATCGCGCGCCGCGCGCTGGAAAAAGGATTTGCGCGGCGCTGACGGCGCGGCTTCGGCCGGGGTAATCTTTCAATTTCAGCGCCGGGCTTCTCGCTGAAAAATGTTTATGGCCGGGAGTGTTTTTTTGGGTTACTCGCGAGATGGCTTTCGTTTAAAGTAAATAACGTGTACTGCGCGGTTTGAAAACGATTTACTAGGCGCTCGGTTGTCGCGTGGGAATAATTTACAATTAATTGTACTCTATTTTTAACGGTTCAACGAGAAGCTTTAAATAATCAGTCCGGCGTATAAAAAATTATCGTTAAATGTCCGACATCCGTCTCCAAATATAAGTCCTCTCGTTAAAATTCATTAATCACATGTTTGCAAAAAGCCTATAATTTGCAGCCCACGTTCAACGTCTGCCTTCAAACTCAAACTCGCGCCTTTCAAAATAATTAGTCCCACCCGCGCGAATATTTTTATTTTTCACGCGGGTGTACAACTAACACTTTACCGCCGAACGTCTAAAAGCGAGCCTCGCCTTCACCACCCACGCGTTCCGTCAAACTTTACCACCGACCCCGTCCTCCCCCCAAGCGCGCCTCCTTACATTTTGCAGCCCACCGATGAATCCCCCCCCCCCCCCCCGAGAGTCGACCCTCCGTCGCCCGGCGACGTACGCATCCCCGAGCGAGCGGCGACGGCTCTAAGCGAGGCGCGAATAAACAGGGCGTCAATTCGGTTACGGACTTCGACGGCGCGCGTCCCGAGCGCGCGCGCGGGGGCGCTCCGGAGAGATGAAAAGGGCCTCCGCCGAAAGGAGAGAGAGAGAGGAGAGGCGGACATCCGCATTGTTTCCGGCCATCCAGCCGAGTCAGCTGACCTAGATCTCCGGCCGGCCTGGCTGGCACGGACGGGCGCATGTGTGCACCCTTCCCTCCGTGCTCAGCCTTTTTTCGCCAAGATTATTAATAGCGCGGCGTGCGTCTCTCCTCTATCTCTCTCTCTCTCTCTCTCTCGCTTTCTTATCTCTCGAGATTTCGACTCCTCGGCCGAGGAGGTAGGCTGCAAGGTTCGCTCGAGGAGGAAGGCTTATTGTTTGCGTGGGAGAAGCGCCCGGGAGGATGTTGTTTTAGGAATTATTAATTGGGGCGGAGACCCGCCGTTGCATTTACGTAACGTTGCCACCCTCTTGGGGGTGAAGTCGACGTGTAATCGACTCAGTTCGGGAAGGCCGAATAATATATGCAACATCAAAGAATAATACTATACGCTGAGAGAAATTGAATCATTGAATCAATGAAATCGTTAATCATATAGTGACAATCGAATATTTAATCATTTGAAATACATTTTTAGTTGAATCAAATATGATTTAATTAGGTCAAAGCTGATGTTATCGAATCAAAGAATCAAAGAATCGATCAAATGACAAATATATTCAAAGAATTAAATATTTAATTGTCACTATATGATTAACGATTTCATTGATTCAATGAAATTTTCTTCTCAGTGTATGTACTTATAGAGCGGAAAGATGAACCTAATACTTGTTCAAACGTTCTTTCTCAACAAGTTTTCATTATTCTAGCGATTAATACAGTACGAGAAACTTTACATTGGCTGTTTCCAGCTCAAACGCAAGGAAAGCCATTAATTTCCAGCTTAAACATCGCGTTAACACAGCTCTCACTTAAATTCAGCCCTATTAAATCAGCGGATCTCGCGGCGCACGACCTTCCATATTTCCCGGCGTCCACAGAGCCCCGCCGCGACGAGCGCCCCTTTACAGAACCCACGCAGCATCCCGGGCACGCGGAAGCCGTCGGAATCGAGATTCACTCTCGTCCCTCCGCCGCCGACGAAACAAGCGCTCGACACCATCGTGCGCACTCCTCGGGCAATCGCCGCACGGAACGATCCCGTCCGCGGCGACGCCGCGCGCCGTTCCCGAAGGGCGACAGAGCCGCGAAAATAAATCCTCTCCTTCCCTCTTTCCCGTCTGCCGCGTCTGACGCATCTCATTAAGCGCGCGTTTATTATTCCCTCGCTCGCGTGTGCCTTTCTCCCTTTGTTCTCCCCTCTCCCCCCTTCGCTCTCTCCCTCTCATTATCCGGCCTTCCTCTCCTTCTTCCCTCTTTACACGCGGTGTACCGGCGTCGCTCGCGCGCGCGTCTATGAAAAAGCACTTGTCGCTCGTGAAGCGGCGACTTACGTGGGTGGGTATATGAACAACGCCTACCGCCACTTGTGGCCTCCTTCCCGCATCACGGCTCGCGCGCGACCGCTTTTTTTTATATACGTCCCGCCGAGCGGAGAGCGACGCAGTCGATAAGAGCGAGAGTTTAGCGCGCGAGATTTTCGCGAACGGATCGTTCCTCCTTCTTTTTTGTCCCTCGGGGTGGAGGAGGCTGCGCCGGCTATACTGTTTTTTCTTTTTCTTTTTTTTCTCGGGGAAGGCCGGATTTTTCAGACCGAACGCATAGGCGCGCGCGTCGCTTTTTGTCTCCCGTCGCGGGGGGAAGGAGAAGACTCTTTATTTTTCAGATTTTAGCGCGCGGCGGGGCCTGCAGATTTTTAATGGAAATGAGTTATTTGCCGCGGGAGCGTGCAGTGCGCGAGGATTTTAAATTAGGATTTACCCGTTTTTCCGGAGAGACTCTTTTGGAATTATTTAAAGTCTGCATTTACCCAGGCATTGGTGCATATTTTTTTTTTTTTTTTCGTATCTTTTATGTTTGAATAAAGAATTTCGCGATGACGGCGGGTAAAGACGATTTCTAAAGAAAATAAGCTCGTCGAAATTAACGAAAAATTGTTTGAGCACACAGTTCTTTTCCTCTTTAAATTAATATATAAACTTGTTTTAAACGCAAACGCGCGGCCTACTCGCTCATAATAAAATAAATAATTCGTTTCGTACCATCGACAATCACGAGCTTAACAATATTTAGTTTTGCAGATAATTAACATTCAACCCCACCATTCCGACAACGAAGCACCGAAGCGAATAAATTCTCACAACTGATACATCCGGCGTTAATTATCGAAGAAATCAACGACTCGCCCGTCCCGCTCATTCGTCCCCCGAGCAGCATCCCTCGACGCGCGCCAATAATTCGCTTTTGCAGTGTGGGCCGCCTTGCGTCGGTAAAACGGCGATAAAAAATGCAAAGCTCCGTCCCGCGACGAGAGCCCCCGACGTTCCTCCTCCGATTATACAATCAACTCCGCGGGCCCGCCTCGCTCGCTATTAACGACTTCGCCGCGCGTCGTCCCTTAAAGGAAAATGCAAATCGGACACCTCTCGCGCGCGCGCGCGTAATTCGCTCGCGGCCATAACAATGCACAGGCGGATCGGCCGAGCGAGAATGAAGCTCTGAAAATCAATAGCTCGCCGCTCGGCGGACGATCACCTTACGCGCAGCTCTCCACCTTTCGCCGAGTGACCCGCTTTCGGATACGTATCGCCTGGGCGAGCTTCGCTCGCGCCGAGGGGCGGGAGGGACGGTGGAGGAATTTTTGTCGAGCGCCGGGATGCGGAGAGGAGATAAGGGCGTTTGTGGAATTGTACGTTGATGGGGTGGAGAGGAGTGGAATGAGGCGGGACGAATGGAAGGAAGTGTTGGTCGGTGTATTGCATCGCTAAATGTTAGGCGCTAAAGCCCGTAGGTGGTTATTTTGTACGGTTTTAGAAGCTCGGCGATGCTTCAAGGACTGCAACGATAAGTGTAAATAGTTTTAAAAAAAGTATATAGTAACAGCAAAGAATGATAAATTATGAAAGTAGACCAGCGAAATTGAGTTTGTTTTGAAAGCGCGCTGAAAGTTTAATACTCGCAAGCCTCGATTGCGCGTTAGTTCACTGAAATTTCTTCGACAGAAGCAGGAGCCAAGCAAAGCTCCTTAAACAACTTTAACCCGCTGCACTTCTTAAATCAAAAGCCGAGCGCGCAGCCCAACTAAAACCAAGATAATAATACCTCGCCCTCCGCGCTCTCGACACCTCCCTGAACCCCCGAAACGCACGTCGCCCGCTCCCTTCTTTACACGCTGCATTACAGCTCGGCGCAAAGTGCCAGTATCGACCCCGGCGACTCGCAGGCCAGCGCGGACGCGTGCACACGAGCGACCGCGACCGCGGAGCGCCGATCACGAGCAGCCGCGGCTCGATTCGCGCTCGGATGTACATCCGGAACCCGGTGCCGGCGGCCTCGATCAGCGTCGGCCTCTTCGCGCGGGAGAGAAGCGCGAGGAGCGCGAGACGCTCGGCGATGCGCGACGGCGCGATTGAACGAGCGCGATTATTTAACGGGGCTGGGAAATGCGGGGGGTCAAGTGCGCGCGCCGGCGAACGGCGGCAATTAGTTTTTAATTAATGGCGATGAGTCCGCGGCGACATTTTTTCACCGCCGCCTCGAGGGCGGCTGGAATTGGTGATTAGTTGGCAAGCGGTGTTTATGCGCAGGCTGGATCGTCGGCTTTAAGGAGAGAGAGAGAGAGAGAGATGTGTTTAATTGAACTGATTGAATGCCTGTCGAAAAGTTTGCTTGGAATTTCGCTGGTTGCAATCAAGCGAGCTGCTGGGCAGGTCAATGTTGACTGTTTAAAATACCGACTTATCGTACAGAAGCAATGTAAGTTAATAACCGCGCTGCGACGTTTCCTTTTTTTTTTTTCATTTCTCGAAGGAAAGACGATTGAATGAAAATCAATTCGATGCCGTTCTTCGGAATTTCGATGAAATATCTGAAAAACTGCAAAGATCGCAAAGCTTCCCTTAACCATTAAGAGCTGCATTCCGCCTTTCGCAGAGGTAAAAGTCAATACACCGTCGCTCTTTATTTGCGCCGTAAAAAAGATCGTATGCCGTTTTCAAGAAAAGTTCGTTCACAACACCTGAAGCAGGTCAGATTGGCAGTATTTTCAACAAAGAGCACACTTTTTCCGCCGGACGCTGTAACTTATAGAACTATTATTGATCAGCGTTGCGGTCGCTTTGAAAGCCAGCTCTCCTTTTATCGATATTAATATCGACGTACGTCTCCGGGCGGAATTTTTATGCATCGCGACCGGCCACTTTCAGTCTCCAATTTTATTATTTATGAAAATTGCTATGTACGGCCAATCGAACCAAGTGTGAACCGACGCGACGTACTTCGGTGCACGGCGAAACTGGGTTTCGCGCTAAAAAAAATTCACTTTGTTAAAGTATGATGCTTTAACAAGAATAAAGTTTAATGGCTTCTTTTGTTGGCGAACAAAGTTTTTCAGTTTATAAGCTGTAGAAAAACTTGTGCTTTACGACTTTTACTGATCGCCGTTTGAGGCTGCATAAAAATACAATGTCTCTGATACGTCAACTACTAAGTAAAGTTACAAAAGCTCCTATTCTGCGATAAAAGGTACTTCGTAATTTCGAAACGTTAAATAGATTCCAATTCAGGGGAAAAGTGACTTTATCACCGCTCGATACCATTGCAGTTACATTCGAGGCTGAGAGTTAAATCGCATTTTTCCGCTCGCCGAGCAAAAAAAAAAAAAGTCTCGAGGGCCCTAATTCACCTCTCGAGCGTCTAAACGTCATCGAGCCTTAAAATCTCTCTCTCGAGAGACAATGATTTAAAGCTACGCCTAAACGCGCAAATTGAAAGCCGCGCGTCTCATTTGAAGAGCGCGGCGAATGATAAAGCACAAAGAACGAGAGAAAAAGAGAGAGAGACGAAAGAGAACTCGAGGATTCTTATTTCCTCGCGCGGAACAATATTTTGCAAGCAATTATAAAAGGAGCACTCGTCGTCGTCGTCGTCGACGTCGCTGAAAATCCGCTCGTCTTTCTAAAGCTCGACTCCGCTCCGCTCCGGCCAAGATTTCTTCTTCAGCCTCTGCAGGCAAACGACTCGTCGGAGAGAGAGAGAGAGAGAGAGAGAGAGAGAGAGAGAGACCCTCGAAAGAGCTCGGAAAAGAGGGAGGGAGAGAGAGAGAAAAGGAGAGCTCTCTGTTTAGCATCGGGGGGGAGTCGCGAGAGAGAAAGCACGGAAAAAGAGAGGCCAGATAGGCCGGGGAGGAAAACGAGAGAGACGACTGACTGGCCGCGCTTTTCTCGCCGCCCTCCACTGCAAGAAACTCTTTCTCTCTCTCCACTCTCTGTGTCAATATCTTTTTAAGCCTTTTGCCCCCCCCCCCCTTCC
>JAWWEM010029223.1:0-16975 GCA_035582935.1 Ormyrus thymus | reverse complement strand
AGCTCGTTCTCCATAAGAGACCGTGTTAAATGTATGAATAAATAATTGCTGATATCTAGCTAAATAACCAACCCGATATCACAAAAATTTAACTGCGTTTTTTTGTATGTATATATCTTGCAGTTTACTAAATTTCATAATTTTCTCATCGTTAATTCTTAACTGTACCGTAGTCCCTTAAGTGGATGATAAAGACGTCCATTCTCGGAATTGTTGCTAATGAGTATAATTTAACGTTACTTGTTCTTTTTTTGTAATCAAATTCTGATTCTCGGTATCTGCTGAGGCAGATCCTCAAGAACCTTCTTTCGAAAAACCTAAGCTTTTCGCAGCAACTAGCGCTTATGTTGAACCATATAGGGCATCCATAGATTATAATTCGTCTAATAAGAGATTGATATGCAATCAATTTTGCTTTGCTATTTAAATTTCTACTATAAAATAAACCTGTTAGACTTTTAAAAACCTTTTTAGCTTTTTCCAACTGTGTTTTTACATGGATATTGAATCTTAGTTTATCATCTAGCTGTATACCTAGGTATTTAACTATTCTTTTGTGCGGTATATTAACATTGCTCTCCGCATCATATACTTTTTTCCAGTTTCTGTTAGTATTATAATTACAATTTTTTAAGGCATCTCTGAATAGTATCGTTTCGCATTTATTAGCGTTTATTTGTAAGTCCCAGTTATTATAGTATCTTTTAGTTTTATTATACAGGTCTTGTAGTTTGAGTTCTATATTTTTGATTTTTTTATTTGTTGTGTAGATTATTAGATCATCCGCGAATGCAATAGCATTTGCATAGTTATTGCTATTTAATGAGAATAAGTTTAATAATTCTGCCGTATAAATGTTGACTGTGCCTTGTTGCAGGCCTCTATTGTAAAAACTTTATTAGAAAAGATGTTATTGTTGTAGACAACAAACTTTTTTTCCTTAATCATACTATATATAAGTTTTACTAGCGGCTGAGGTATGTTAATTATTAAAAGTTTGAATATAAGGCCTTTATGCCATAGTGAGTCAAAGGCTTTTTTGAGATCAATTAATAATGCTCCCGCGGGTTGTTTTTTTAATAAGTTCCAGTTAATATCTGAAGTTAGTTTATTAACCGCGTGAATTGTCGAATGCTTATTTTTAAAACCGAATTGATATTCCGAGATTATTTTATTCTTATTACAAAAGTGTATTATTTCAAAATTTATAATTCTTTCGAATATTTTACTAATTGCTGGTAAAAGACTGATCGGTCTGATATTATCCAGGCTTACTGCCTCTTCAACTTTTTTTTTTAATGGTATTACTTTTGCTGTTTTCCAAGCATTAGGAAAATATTCATTATTAATACAGTTATTAAATAAGATAGTATAGTTAAATATAACCTTGTTGTTTAGATTTTTTAAAACGATATTTGGAATTACATCTAGTTCGGTAGATATTTTGTTTTTCATATTTTTAATTAGCTTACTAACTGTTAACACGTTAGTGAATCCCTTATGCAATCGGACGCTTACTTACCCAAATATGCATTTGAGAAGAAAATTTTGGAACTATATGGAAGGAACCATCGGTTACAAGTGCACTTTAATGATAATATGTAATGATAATAAACAATTAATGTACATAATATGCAAATATAATAATCAAATGGATGTTTTCGATGTTTTATTAACTTAAAAGCAATACAACGTCAAATTGCTAGAGAAACATAACCTCAATACAGGAAGGGCTCTCTGAATTGTGTACAAAGTACTAAAGTTGCAGAAAGTTATAAAAATATTTTTAAAATCATTATAATAATTTTTATATTCAACTATATTAATTTTTTATATTATTATACTAAAATTTGTTATAATTTGAGTATACACTCACTTTGTCACAAAATATAGTAATTTTTAATTAATATATAGTAAATTTTGAAATAACATTTTTCTCAGTGTATAAAATATTTATAAAATACTTATAAAATATTTATTTATTTAGTACATTTCGACTAATGGGAAAAAAGATGATTCTCACCCGAATGTGAGTACGTCGGCCGGCTCTTTTGAGTGCGTAAAGTATTCTAAAACTAAAACACTATGGATGAAACTAATATCTTACGCACTCAGAAGTGGCCCAAAAAGTCGTGTTTCGTGCATCGTGTGTCAAAAAAAATAGTTTTCGACACTCCGCGCGTAAGGTGCCACTTTCGCGCGCGCAAACACAGCATTTCCGCTCTTCGTATTGACAAATTGTTCGATACACGTGCGAAAGATGATTCTCGACTCGTGCGATTTTCAGCCTCCGACAAACTCACCCTCGGCAGAGAATCATCTCTTTCACACTGGTATCGAAATGTACTATTCAAACCTTGTCAGTAAACCCATGAAGCATGTTTAGAGCACGTTTCTCTTTACGACCTATTGCAGTAAAATATTTAACCATCCAGTCTGTCAAATACGGCCTTGTCATTCTATTTTTAGGAATAAAATTAATAATTTTTAAATGCATGTAGAATTATCTATTTTATATTCAGTTAGTAGATACCTGTATATTAAAATACTTCCCATGTCTTCGAGAGCTTCCTTATATTGCTTTATGTATTTTTGGTTCTCTTTATTAAGATCTATACCCATAGCTGATTCTATGGTAAAATACAATGTCAATATTTTAAATATTAGTTATTAGTGATTGTAAATTTTTTTTTTATAGGTTTTTCATTTTAATTTATGTATTTTTTTTAGTGTATTATTTTCAGTTTTGGAAAAGATATGAATATTGAGCTTACCAATTATAATATTCAAACTGATATCTGCATAAAGTGGCAAAACATCGACGGAAAATTCTTTTGATTTAGCTTTTAATTCATTTATGAATTTATCTGCTTGTTCATTTATAATATCTACATATCTTCTCAACATGTTAAAATGAAAAGCAGGTGTTAACATTCTTCTGCGATTTCGGTAAGCGTCTCCTTCAATAGAATAAATATTATGATATATATTAATTTTTATTAATTTAAACTTAAATTATATTCAATTTTATAATTTAATCAACTATAAGTTTCAACTACAAATAAACGTTGGCATAAAAATTTATAAAAATGTAAATCCCAGGTTGTAATCCAGTTTTAACGAACCATTATTTGTTAGAAGGCCATCTTTCAACCACGAACGCAAAAATCTATACGGAAAATCTTTATGAGCTGCTTTTTGGCTTGAAAGAATCACCTATTTCAGGATAAAAATTAAAAAATTTTTTTTTAACTAATAACACATTTTTTTTGTGATTAAAACGTGATATATATATATATATATATATAGGTGCTTTCTACCTCTAAATCGTCCGGATGACGAATACTTAAAACAGAACGGTTGCCCATCCAACCTTTAGCTATTGGGTAATATGCGTCAGAAAGTTTCCGAACTGTTATCCACATACCTCCTAAATATCACAAAAAACGCAACATAATAATAGTACTTTTATAACTAGGGCATAAAATTTTACATTCAAGTCGTTCAAATGATTCGGAACCATCCTAGTAGAAATCACATGCTTTAGATTTTAGCATTTATTGGCCCACTAAGGCTCTAATTTCTACCAGGGCACATGGGAATGTATTAAGTATTAGGCTCTTGTTGGGAAAATTATTTTTAAAAAATTTGAGAAATGCGTAAAGTAAAATTTTACGTACACTGAATCAAAGATAATAAGTTCAAAAAATTTAATAAAACAAATTTTCTTACATTAAGAAAAAGTAAATATTAATAAAAATTGAATTTTTTTAAAAATACTTACTTTGAGATCTGTCCTTAAATAAAAACAAATTTCCTATTAAGGGCAAAGGTTTTGGCCCAGGTATTTTATTCAATAGTTTCGCTCTTTTGGTGTATCGAGTAGAAACGTGGATATAGGCCAAGAATCCGAATAAGATCAACAAAAATAAATAAAGCAGTATCATCTTCTTTCTTATCTTCCTTTAAAAAAAGTATATTCACTTGAAATTACAAAAATAATTTTTGATGATATTTTTTATTCATTTTTTTACGATGCGTGTACATTCAGGTTTAGAAAGCATCTAATATTATAACATTAGCAAAGAACTAATTTAACTTTTTGTGAATGTCAGCTTTTTTTAATGACATTTTGTTTTATTAAACAGTTTATCTGGCTCAGTATGACCGATAATGAATGATGAATACTTTCCAGGAAAGTATTTATCAAATATTAACAACAAGAGTCTTAAAATAACTTGAAAAATTCATGCATTTATTAAAAAATGTTTAATCGTAATCATCGATGACACATAAACTTACAATATAAAATAATTTAATATCTTTAGATTTTTAGCAGTTTGATTAGAAGTACTCGTGTTTTGAATGAAAAGATGCTGTATTTTTACAGCACACATATTCACATATTTATAAACCGATATTGTATAAATTAAATTGTGCTTAACATTGGATATGTTGCGGACCTTAATTTACGAAATAAAATCTGTAACCGGTTTCTCCATTCAGAACAAGTTTTCCGATTATTCTTATTGATTTTTTTAAGTGAAAAATAATTTTAAAAAGCGAAGCTTTTTTTTATTTTTATAATGAAAATAATAAACAGGTCAATTTGGTGACCATTGTTTTTATTTTAGTTTACGATACAAAATTAATTTTATCTAGCAGCGCACAATTAAATTTATCACTAATGTGATTTAATGTAATTTAATTTAAATCTATAAAAAGAATTTTAAATTTAATATTTTTATTTAAAATTGTCATTTATAAAGTATATAAAATTTATGTATAAATTTAAAGAATAATAGTAAAGAATATTTTGGCATAAATTTAAAGAATAGTGTATCGCAATCTCCTAAAATAATGATAAATAATAATATTGTTAGAATACTAGAATTAGGAAAATATATAAATAAAATCAAAGTGTACTAAAATAATAATATTATTATTGCTTACTAGTAAATCCAGCGATGAAAGATATTTTCAGAAATGCTCTTGACTCGTCGGACGGCTTATGTTTATTTGGTAGTCTTCTGTAAAGCGCATGGATGCGACTGCAGCAGCCGTGCGCGAAATATCTTATGCCGACCCTCCTTAGGACACAAACAAGAGAGAGGCGGCGAGACCAGTTTGGCCTTTGACGAACGTTGGCCTTGATTCCGAATTTTGCTTGGAGTTTCTTCAACTGGGTTTTGGTATTTTTTTAAACCAAATAATAAATGCGAATTTATCCGCGTCTGCATTTTATTTTATAAACAGCTCGAAATATATCCTTGATGATGGTGATTAATAATAAACAAAAAGTAACCAACAAAAATTTTACCCATTAGAGAATGAAATTTTCGGGTATTTACAAAATAGATTATAGACCATTAATCCGAATTGAGATTCAAAATCAATAATGGAGGAAATTTCATTAGCTATTTATTGGTGCATTTTTCGGATAAAATTCGGATAAAAATTTGCATGAAACTTTTTTTTTTATTTTATTGTATCCGTCTGATAGAATATTGAAAAATAATCGAAATGTATTATTTCTTTCTTCAATTTAATGATTATAAGCAACAATATCGCACTTCAAAAATTCGTGTGACGTCACAATTGAACACAATGTAGATATACTACGCCGTAGTGACGTCACATTCGTAGTGATTTACTACGTGTCTATTATTTTTCTATAATTCTATTTGACGGAGCTAATAATGAAATTTTTCATGCTAGGACTCAATTTACCAGTGAGTGTCATCATATAAGTAAAAATACTTTTTTAGCTTTGCTGATGGAGCAGCGCTGAAAGCTGCAGGAGCAAGAAAGCCAAGAATGCCAAATTCTACAATTGCAAATACAACTTCAATACCCACAATGCTCCAAACTTTACACAAGCTTCGTACGCCACTGTTATACTACAACAAAAACTCGTTCAGCAAATGATATCTTTATCTGACTCTATCGAAGGTTTTACTAACGATGACTACATTGAAGGTTTAAAATTGAAAAAAAATTACCAGACTAAATCGATAATAGAAAATATCGAAGATCTAGGATCAGAATCTAAATAATTTGGTCGTCAAACCAAAAAATCCAGAAAAGGAAGAGCACACAAAAACGCAAGATAAATGAAAACAAATTCCCTGTCGGAAGTTTCCGCTATTATTTGGCCAATTTTTAACGAATTTCTGTATATAGATTGACGGAATTTGGCCAACTATTAGTGAAATGGCTAAACTAACTCGTGTCTAACAATGTGGGCTGATAAAAATAGCAACGAATATTACCATCTGCAGCAATTTTCAAAAAAAAAAAAATAAACATCTACACAAATTAAGTACATTTTTAAATTTTATCAAAGAGAGTAACACGGAAACGGACGTTGCAGCCAGCGTTTCAAAAATTATAATTAACATTTCTTTCACTACAAAATATTATTGTATTCTGTAATGGAATACTTATTTATTAAATTACTTTTGTAATTTGGATTTAGCTACAAACTCGAGTCCCAGTTCCTTTTTAACTGGGCCAGGAAAATTAAATACGAATACAGATCTCAATTTCTTTTGGACTCGGCCAGGAAAATCGGTTAATGATACAAAATATATTTGTAATATTTCAAAATCACAGAATGTCCAATATTCGAACAATACACAAGTGGATCATCATGTCATAGTGAAACACATTTTTACCTGTATTAATTGTAGAATTAAAGTAAGCGTGATCAAGATTAGGGGATGAACTATTTTGAAATTATTGTACAGCAATCCCACGTAAAGAAAATCCATATATTACTGGAAAGTTGCATAATAAGCTACGAAAATAATCAAAAATTGCATAGTTTCGTACGGTGCAATTATCCGAGCACATTTTTCTCCGTGTACAATCCGACTCATTGTCGTCGTTAAAGATATGATACAGGCCCACGTAAAAATAATTTATAACATTTTTACCAAGATTTTCTAATTTTGTTTTTAAATTTTGTACAATTTTGATTCTATATAATTCGTACAAAATTTTTGTACAAAAATATAAAAAGCATAAGCTCCTCTAATAGTCATCGGCTACTAATTTTCTCATGAGAAGTGTTAAAGGTTAGGGTGCGCCACCAAGCGCCAGTCATAAAAAATAAAATTAATTCCGTTTGGTGCCGCATCCTAACCTTCTACACTTCTCATGACAAAATTAGCAACCGATAATTATTAGAAGAGCTTATGTTTTTTTATATTTTTGTACAAAAATTTTGTACGAATTATATAGAAACAAAATAGTACAAAATTTAAAAATAAAAATATAAAATCTTGGTAAAAGTTATACAAATTATTTTTACGTGGGGAAGTATAGAATGGGGCTTTAGAATTTGTTAAAGCCATGAAAAGCTAAAGTGCCAATTAATTGTTACGCTAGTTGCTACTTGTTCTGCTGTTGAATGTGGATAGACAAACTATAAAGATGTAGTAGAAAGATTGAAATATCTATATCTTCTTTAATCATAGTAATTTTAATAAGACATTCACATAAATTAATGATTTAGCTTGACGGAAAAATAGAATTTTGTCTTATAATGGATTCGTTCTTTTCAATGTAACAGAGAAATATTTTCGGATGCTTCAAGATCCGGTTGATGATCAGCTTTATACAATGGAAGAAGAGCACGCTTTTTTGGAATGAATTTAAAAAAACAAAACGTATACCTTAATTATCTACAAACACTAGCAGTTTTTTTTGGCTGTGCAGATATTTGCAAGTGACATCTTCCTGCCAGATCTTTCTGCATATTGAAATACTACGGTCTCGGTCTATATAATAAACAAGATAGGCGGAATACGATTTCCGAAATTAAAGAAAGGATTTTTTAAATTGGTGTGAGAAAAGAAGAATATGAATCTTTACAGAATATATTTCTTCAAAAGAGAACATAGAAGCTGATCAAAAATCGAGAATTACAACTCTAGATACGGAGTTTATGAGGTTTAGAAAACCTCAGATTGATTGATTTGCAACAAGAAATGTAAAAAATTCTCTTCTTTTTACGATTTTTTCCCTTTCTCATTTACTCCTTGTACTTCGTCTTGTACATTAAAATAAATATAAATTAAAAATCCTAATGATCTTCACCTCTTAAATTTTCTCAATAATAATATTGAATTTTAAATAAGTTGTTAAATATTAGCCGCAGAGCACACGGGAGAAATGAATTTGACAAACACTTAATTACGTTAATTAATACAACTTATTATTAACTTAAGAGGACACGTCTAATAACTCTTTAATCCAATCTAATTAGTACAAACGGAACTTACAATTAGTTGTTGAAAGTAATATAAACGAAAACATGTCCGGTCGCGCTCGATCGTCACGCCGAAGCTTCTTAATTACGAAAGGTGTGTAAAGAGGGCAGCGCCTTATATCCAACACTCCCTCTCACAGGACGTAATGAAAATGTATGTATAGATATAAGGTTGTTGGTATGTATAGATTGAAATTTACCTCAAATGGCGCGCTCTTTTATATACGCAGATATTTAAACGCATGTAATTTACTTTGTACTATGTATTGTGACATGGCAATGTAATTTCTGTTAAAAGCCAATAAAAACATATTTTACTACTACTATACCCTCTCACAGGGTCTGCCCTTCGTAGCTTCTGCTTCTCTCTCTTCTCATCTAAGGCTTAGGATCTGAAATCATAAATGTTATAAGATTTAAATGTAATCACTTAAAATTAATGAGCATAACTTCTTATGAAGTTCAAAAGACAAATGTTTTGTAAATATGTCTGCAAGTTGATCTTTTGATGAGATCTAAGAGATTTTAATAAGATTTCTGGCCTCGACTCTCTAAAATAGTATTCTTTAGTCAAGATTACATGTCTGAGTTTGTTGCTGCAGCTGACTTTTGCACTCTGGATTGCTGTATTATTATCACACCACAGGAACATGGGCAGAAAACTTTTATCTCATATCAACACTAACGAGTTGTGTAAGGACACTAACTCTTGTCATACTTCATTCATCGATACCTATTCAGCCTGACACGTTGATAGAGAAACACATCGTTGCCTGTGAGTTTTCAAGAGTATCAATCTCATCCAGGATTATCATGGAAATTCTCTCCATTCAGTACAGCTGATTTCACATCCAATTAACTCGCTTCTTGAATTTTGTTTTCCCTTCATTATCTTACTTCCTTTTGATAATCCACTGATAATATTGGGTTTCTGTCCACTCTTCAGAACTGGTCTATCAACAAGTTCTAACACTTCATTCTCATCCAGCGATCTCAATTTCTCGCTAATTTCTTCTCTCCATTCTGTTTTCTGGCGCGAGGACATAGCTTCCTTAAGCTGTTGGATCACCGTTTGTGTGAGCTATAAAAGCCTGTAACTTCATTGCCTGGGTCTTCATTTATTCAATTCTTCCTCTGTTCCAGTTGTATTTGATTTCTCTTCTAAGTGTTTTTCTAGAAAATCAACTAATTGCTTTTGTTAAACGTATCTAACAAATTTAACCAGTCTTTTACATTACTTTAGCTGTATCTCTCTTCGAAGACTTGTTTCTCGTCAAAGTGAACATCTTGACTCTCATAATATTAGTCCTCCTTTGGTTTGAGAATATATCCAATTCCTCGATATCCAATGAGTACAACTTGAATGTCTAACTGATCGAATTTCTATCTAGTTTTCATTTATACTTTACTTTAGGCTATATAGCCAAAACGTTTCAATTGTCTAGAATTGAAATTCAATCCAAGATTGAATTTGGGTAAATGTGCTTTTCTCCTGGAAATTTGTGTTCAAAGCTCGAGCACTCTTCTAAACTCGAATTGTTTGATCACTGCGTCTTTAGTCCTCTCCTTCACAGTGCCATCAAAATCTGAAACCTTGGATCCGGCGTCAAGATCACCTGACTAGTCTAACGGTTCCCCTCTCCTGGAGACGCCTGTCGCAGTGCAACCTGTGTTAAGAGAAACGTTCTCCGTTTCCAATTCAAGTTCCTAAAAGGGACGTTTATACATTCCTCCTATATGTATTTCGCTTAAGATTGGATTAATAGTTTTAATTTTTGTATCGTCCAAATGCACGCTCAAATCCAGATCTACAGATTGTCTCATCGAGTTTTTCAGACACTGTTTTGGTGTAGATTATATTTTCGAGGTCAATTCTTTTCACGTCCAAAGCTGTCACTTCAGCTTCCCTCGCTCCCTCTGATCGAATATTAGCGGAGTTATGTTTATTTGAGTATTTTTGTCTTATCTCGTCCATGAATCTCTGTTTTCCGCAAAACACTCTAGAAACTCTTCTATCATTATTCTTCGACTATTCAAATTTCCTTACTTGTTAGCTTCTCGTTTAAAATCAGCAATCTTTTCATTGCTGTACGGGCACGGCTGCGAAGTATTGCCTTCATCCTGCCCACTGCTGCAACTCACAGCTGGCTTGTTGCATGCAGGCGCACTATGGCCCATCTCTCTATAATGATAACTGCGGTCTCTCAAAGCAGCAGTCATCGTCATTTTCTTTTCTCATCCAATTTCAAATTCTTGCTTTAGAACTTTTGTTGCCTCAATCTATATGATATAACTTTTCATCTGTTCATATGCGAAGTCATGACCGTTAATTTTGGTCTTTTGAATGAAGTTTGTCTCTTAACTGAGGCAAACTTACCGCAATCGTATTGAAGAATACATTTCTAATCTCACTACATGTCACTTCAAAAGCACCCGGGATGTTGTGCGTTCTAACTAATTCTTCGAAACGATTCCAAAATTGTAGAACTTTTTCTTTATACGGAAAATATTTATTCGAATAAAGTTTTTGTCTGATGGACATTGTAGTCGGATTAGTTCCATTGTTTTTTATTTCTTTAAGTTTATTAATTAATTCAACCAGATCAATAATATAAACGATTTTTGATTGATAATTCCCTTCTATTCTGTTTATAATGATATCACAAACCAAGTGTTTTTTTTTTCATAGTATAATCAAGATGAATTTCCGGCTTTTCTTTATTATCTATAACATACAAAATATCCATAGCTCTAAATTCAGAGCAAAAAAAGATAAAGTAAATTTCAAATCACGAATTATTAGCTAATTTATAATCCCGTTTAATCGCCGATTTCACATGAAATCTTATAAAATCTTTCTGACTAATTGTATTCGATAAATCAAAACCTTTAGATTTTTCTGTTTCAATTCAAATCAAAGCAATAATATCCCGTTCTTTCAATACTTTATTATCCTGTTTAGATTTAGGCGGTACCTTCTGGTCTAGGGTTTTGACATCTTCAGAGAACTTCTCATCTAAAGTTTGGACTCTCTCTTCTAATTTCTTGTCGACCGCTCGCACCCTCTCATCTGTCCTGTTGTAGGTGGCCTCATATTGTTTCAGCTCGAAATTCTCTTGGTCCATCTCATCGAATTTTTCTTCTTAATTATGACAGGAGCGTAGAGAGGGCAGCGCCTGTGCCCTTATTCCTAACAATTGTATAATATTTATTTTTATCTATATAATTTATTTTTTTGTTACAGATGATTTTTCTGAAAATTTTTCTTAGGTGTAAGACCCCCTTAAGCATAATGTACTTGGTAAATCCAAAAGACCGAGAACGATATTTTATTCGATTATTACTTTTGCACTTCAGAGGAGCAACTTTATTTGAAGACTTACGTACCATTAATGGTACATAAGTGCTCCACTGTATAACATACATTTCATGAAACTACTATAGCTAAATAGTTGGCTAACGAAGACGAAGGATAGATAGATGTTTGGCAGAAACAACGCAAGTACAGTTTTCTAATGCACATTGTGAATTATTTGATTTTACTTGTGTTTTTCATAATTATATTAATGCGCGAGATTTATATGAAAAATGTAAAATTAACTTTTATTACCCTAAATAGGAAAAAACTGTTGGTGAAAATTTAGTACTTAATTTAATTGATAAAAGCTTAAATGTTAATGGATATTCTTTAAATGATTTTAATTTGCCTGAAATAAACACATATATAGAAGAATATGATATTGAAACACTTTATGACAATTGGAATGTCATAAAATGTTATACTTAACGAATTGCAAAAAAATATATTCTTTATCATGCCGCTATAGAATGCTTATAAACAAAAAAAATGAAAATCGCATTTTCATTGATAGTCTAGGAGGAGTTTTACTTATTTTTTATTTGTGACCTAGCAAATAATTACTAAAATTCAGAATAATTTATAATTAAAATTAAAAATACTTTCTCGCGAAAACGGTCTTAAATTGAGGAGGATGCTGCAAGAACCGCCTTAGCCCGCGGTAGCGCACGGCCTAGTCCAGCCGAAGATTGCCGAAGGCCCGAATCGGGCAGCATTTTCAAATTTTATCAAATTCAAAATTGATTGATGCCAACCTCTACAGAATTTCACTGCTCATTTTTTAGGTATAATCTTTCCATTTAATTTTTACATGTTTTAGAGTTATCTATTAAAAACGTCATTTTTTTACTAACCTAAATTTTGTCTTCAACTCGCGAAAATGAAAAAACCACTGAATATTTTTTAACAAAAATTTAGCATGTTATTCTTTAACTCTTTCCACATCCGAGTAATCGATTTAGAAGTCTTTATTCTAATTTAGGACTACTTTGTGATTTTTTTAAAAAAAAAGTTCGTAATTTTGTAGGACTAGCTTAGGATTAAAAAAGTGTCGAGGAAACTTTTGAGTTGAAAAAACTTGTCGCGACAAAGTTGTTCCTAATTGATCAAAGAAGTTTTCTGGAAAGTTTTAGTTTTAGTTTTAGTTTTATTCTTCATTTTCTTCATAGATTCATGCAAATTATCATTAAGCGCATTGCGCAATTGCAGGTACATGTTCTTATAAAAAATGCTGAATGAAGAAAATGAAGAATTTTAAAGTACGAAATGTTAGTTCTTTGTACGTAGAATAACATCAATTTATGGTTTTTGCAATTTTATTACTTTAAACAATTAAAAATAGGTGATAAACAAATTAACTTTAAAATTGTCAATTTTGACGCACTAGGAACAATTTATTCGTTAATTTTTAATAATAACTTTTATTGCAATCCATAATACAATGTTTTTTCTTTAAAATAAGAGTTTGAAAGTCTCATTATCTTGAATGGAAAAAAAAATTACATTGAAAAAAGTAGGCGTAAAAGCGCATTTTTTGCATTAAATTTGCAATAACTTCTGTTCTAATTAAAAGCTAAGTGGTTTCCTTATTAAATAAGAAATTATTTGACATGTCTTGGATGCTAATAACTGATAGTTCCTTCAGGAGAACGGTTTAAACAATTAAATTGTTTATAACAATTTCCCTGACCATTTTTCGAACTACCACCCTTCGAATTCGTGTTCAGCAGGAAAAATTACATAAAAAACACTTGGATGAAGTCGTGGATCTGCATCGGCCACAAAACCCCTTCTGCTCCCAGACTATATGCACCCGCTGAGGCTGGCCGGACTATGCCATTTTTATGGACGGCAATATAAAAACCCCTGCCATTTTTTACGTAATGAATATTTTTACCTAAAACTTTCCCGAAAACTTCTTTGATCAATTAGGAACAACTTTGTCGCGACAAGTTTTTTTAACTCAAAAGTTTCCAAACGCACCGAATTTGAAGGAAAAAATAAAAAAATTCACAAAAACTACAAAAAAATTTTATAAAATATAAAAGAAATTAAAAAAAATTTAAAAATTTTTATGACGATTTTGTGTTCAAAAACATGTATTTATTCCTGATTCGTATTCGAGTGATCAGTTTACTGTCAATCCTGTCAGTTATAGTTTTATAGTTCATGTATATATTATGATGAAAGATTCCAGATCTGTCAAACTTTTTCCTGAAAGAAAGTGCCCCTGAAAGGGTTAAGTGAAAATCGGCGAGTTTCAAATAATGACAATAATTTTAAACAATGACTATTAGATGTAGCCGAAGGAAAACGTCCAAATTCACATGAAGAAGAAAATGAGTTACTCGTAATTCCTGATAATATAATTACGAAAGAAGAAAACATTATTAACGAAATGTTTCGAAATTAAATAAAAATAAATGACTTGGAATTAAATCATAAAGTTATCTTGGCACCTACAAATAATAATGTAATTCAGATTATAACAATATTTTAGATATAATAGAAGAGGACTGTTCGCGCGTTTGCTGGCCGACGTTTAGATTTTTTCCTTCTCGGTGCGGTTGGTGCGATACGATCCGCGCGGAAATCTTCCGGCGGATTAGGAGCGAATACGCAGGGCGAACAGGGTGACAAACAAGTTAAACCCAACTGCAGTTGTTATGAACAAACAACAATAACGTTTATTAAATTGAACACTGACTGTTTTATAATATTGGAAATATATGTATTTGTGTATAACTGTGTGTGCTCCTGGACGGCCCCGCGGCTAAGGCGGAAGAAAGCGAGTTCGCAGAAACGCCCGTTTTATTTTCAGGGTGACCCCCAGGTGGACGAGACATCGTCTACGAGGAAGAGCACCAAGTATACATCTGATGTAACGAAAATCCCGAGCACTCCTTGTAGACGATGTCAGGGTGACACCCAGATCGACGAGACATCCTCTATGAGGAGCAACACCAACTAGACATTCCGATCCTATGAAAAAAATCTTGTAAAATCCATTTTATATGTGTATTTGCACCAAAATACATACGATTTTATAGGATATTGCAGGCAAGGTATGGTTTGTGCACATAAGAATCGTGCACATATTAATTATACACACTTTAGCATTGGTGAAATTTATATATAGATATACCGGGCTATGCTAAATTGTGCACAATTAATATGTGCACGATTCTTATGTGTGCAAACCATATCTTGCCATATTGCATGATATTTTTATGAAAATAGTGTAAAATCCACATAAAACTTATTTTTAAATACATGTTTTCAAATCGTTTTTATGCCCTTGCATCGAAAAATATTGTTAGACATACGTGAGAAATATGATTCTCTGGAAGTGCGATTATCACTCTCGCCTCGCTCAGGGGCTAAACTCACCTTCTTCCGAGAATCAATTTTTTCCCTTGTGTAAAATAGTTTTATTATTTATTTATCAACAAAATTAACAACTTATCTTTTGTGATCATGAAATATGTTGCCACATTTTAGAATGAAGTTTAACGAAAAAATTTTGTATTAAAGTAATTGATAATTAAGTTAATGGGCTGTTCATAAAATTTAAAAAATTTACCTCCTATACTAGCGTTGTAAGCAACACCAACACCACAATATTGATTAAAAGCGACAGCAGCCACTTCACCAGCACATCTAGTTCCATGCTTATTATCGCCATTATCTCTCGGCATTGGATCATCATCATTATCGTTGATGTCGGTACTTGCTTCGTGATCATAATTAAAAGCTAAATCAGGATGATTTGTTTGAATACCATCGTCTAAAATCGACACAACAACACCTTTACCAGTATAGCCTTTCTGCCAAGCCGGTCCCAAATTCATATCGAAGCCATCTTTTGCACCACCATTCTGTAACAGTAAGTTAAAAATATTGATTCTTATGTTGTAATTTCACAGTATTGTATAATGAGTTTAAGAAGTATTTAATTCTTTGAATTTATTTATGTTAAACCATAAAAATGGCATTCTTTCTTCATATAAGAACAAAAAGTTGTAAATCTTGGCTAATTTGATCCAATCGATTGGTCTAGGGTGTGTGTGTGTGTGTATGAATGTATTAAATTTGAAATAGGTAGGGTTGTTTCTATCGTATATGTAGCCGGTTTCAGAATTAATTTTAAATAGAAAAATGAAAAAAAATCCTGAATTTTTCACATTTGATCTTAAAAATAACATTGAAATAACTTACTTGGTTATCAGAATTGCTTAACCCTTTGATTCCTAACTCTATTGTATTGAAAGAAAAATTTTCTTTTATGTTGCATATGATTGGGCACATGTTTTAAATGTAAAATGTTACCCACGAGTCATAGCGGGAATTTAGGGGAACAATTTTTGATTGTCTAAATTTCTGAAATAATGCATTGAAGTAAAACTACTATTTATAAAAAAATGAGTTATTTTATTTATTAATTTTTAATGTTTTCATGTATAATAACGATGAATGAATCATATTTTGTTATAAAATGAATAGAAACAATTTCCATTATTAGTAAAACACAATCTTATTTTACATTTGCTACATTAAACTTAAGTGTTTTTGTTATACGTAATCTACACCTGCCTCTCTCTGTAAATACTGATCAGTGAACAATTGCATCATATCTAACATCTAAACTTTGTCTGACTGAAATTACTAGTTGTAACGGTTGAGATTATGGCCAAAATATATTCTCGTGAATAATTGAGCACACCAAGTGCTCGGCAGCTCTTACCTTCGGGGCGCGCGTAGCACTCACCCATAGAACGCGCTCGTAGGCCTTACAAAAACAGTACACAAGAACTTTCGGAATTGAGAAGATTCGCCGCACGCAATTGACTCGTCGGGTATTGGGCCGACCTCGTGCCCTCACTCGCGCCATGAAAGGTGGCCGCTCCCACTCGCCGGTGTCTGGCTACCTTGCCTCTCGGTGGTCGCCGTTCTCCTGCGATGTTCGAACCCGCACGTCGCCTTCGCTCCGGTCCTCGAATGCTTCGATTCCTGGCTCGATCTTCCTCGCCCTGCGTCTCGCCGTAATTCCTCGTTCTCGCGCGCTTACTTGTTCCAAACGTCCAGCTCCATTCGCGGTTGAGATCGATCTCCCTTGCCCTCGCAGTCCGGATCGACCCGTTCCGGCGTCGATCCTTCCCCTTAACTTCCGTTCTTGCTATCGCTACCCCTAGGTGCGCGAGTTATATGACTCAGCTCTGGAGCATCTTCCTTATCCATCTTATCGCTCCGGCTGGAAGCTGCAAAACAACACAGCCGCAACTTAAGAAAATCAATAATGAAGTTATATGATCATCTCTCGATGCACCGATCATCCGGCCGCC
>JAWWEM010029212.1:0-16975 GCA_035582935.1 Ormyrus thymus | reverse complement strand
GCAAAAACTGATAATTTAAAAAAAAAACTTTTTTCCACGAAATTCAGTAAAAAATTCTAAAGCGAGAAAATCCAAACGGTGAAAGGCAAGGAAGAGAAGGGGCCAAAATAAGTGGCGAAAAAGAGAGGAGCACACGAGAGAAAGCAGAGTTCCGAGGCGCTGGTAATTCATTTCCAGGCCCCGGTAAATCAGGCGAGCCGCGCTTAAGCACCCCGGCGAACTGACCGGCGAAGAAGGACGGGGACGTATTTCAAGCCCCCGCGCGGCGCGGCGATTCTCCATGCGAGAGCGCATCGCGCGCCATATCCGGCGCACGGCGCGCGACCCCGTTTCCGCCTGCAGCCCCGCTCGTTCTTCCTCCTCCTCCGAAGTGCTTCTCGCCTGCTCGCGCGCCTGTTTCGCTCGGCATTTTGTTTTTCATCTTGGCTGCCGATCTAGAGCGTATATCGCATAGCAAGGAGCTCACCCGAACGGCAAGGATTTGCTCCGAGTGAGGAGAGAGACTTATTGGAACTTTGTAGGTGGGAGGACGTAAGGCTCGACGAGAGGAACATTCAAACGAAGGGAGCGCGACTGCAGGCTTCAATTTTTTTTTTTTTTTTTGCATACAATAATGATTCCATTACCGCGGGAGCTCAATCTGCATTTCGCGCATTAATCCGAGTCATTCTCTAACCAAAGACTGCTGCTGCTGCTGCTGCCCTTTATTTTCTGCTGGATAATTACCGGCGTTCGTGGTGCTTAGTGCAGTTAAATTGCTTTCGCCAGACAAGAGAAAGTTTTCGAAGAGGGCTTTTTAATTTGATTCATTTATTGAAATACATGCTGATAGAAAGATAAATTTAAGTTTAATTTTCTCTTAAAATTACCATTCTCTTCTTTGTCTGCACCGTTGAGTATACCATTAAAATTTTTTATTAAAAAAAAAAAGAAAGGATTTCGTGTTAAAGTTCAAAATTTTCAAACTTCATATACTTCGAATTTAAATAAGAAATTTATATTTGGCTATACCGGCCTGTCAGGTTAAATTCGTTTATTGAATAACGAGATCGATACTCGGCACTATTTGCAATTTACTCGAAGTAGTTGCCAAATAGGATGTAACTTCACTATTAAATTTACTTCCAGACAGAACAATCGATAAGCCTACACTTTCACAACAAAAACAAAATTTTGAAACTTTCGCGTAACGGCAGCAGCGACAAGCAATGAACCGCCAATAACTCCCAATCAAATCCATCCAATTATAAGCCAGCAAAGCGTCGTTAACCACATCATCAAATCCACATTAACGCGCCGCGAGGCCAGACAAGTGCCCTCGAGCTTCGCCCTACAATCAAAGCGGCCTCCGGCCCGATACCCACCGTCGCCTTGCACGCCGCGCCGGATCGCCGCTGTCCCTGTCTACAGGTCTGGAATTTACGCCGCAGCGCGGGGAATTATCTTTTCTCGCCGCCGGCGCGTCCCTCCTCGAGGAGCGGCGACTCGTAAAAATCCGGAACCACGTGTATTTACGAGCCGGAAGCGCGCGCCCCGCCCCGCCTCCGATCGGCCGCGCAGCCGCGCGTCGCGACGCTCAACTTTTATCCCCGCAAGCCGGGGGCAGCTCTTCCTCTCCGTTACCGACGCGCGCGCCGCGGGGGAGGGGAAAACGCGACTTCTTTCGCCGAGTCCGCGCGGCACCGGGATTATATTCCGGGCGCCCTGGCTCTGTTTGCGCGCACTGCGAGGGCGGGGGTTAACGAGGAGAATTCGCGGAAAGTTTTCGGTGGGCTTTACGTTTTTCGATCCGCGGAGTGAGTTATTATTTTCGCGATTTTAGAGGCGACTGTAAAGAGCTGTTATTTAAGTGACGAATTTTATCAAGGATTTAAAGGGCGCTTTATCGAGTGACTGCAGGCTTATTCAACTAGAGCTGTTGTGGACTTTGTCGAGCTTCGGGAAGCGGCCTTTGATCTTTCTCTTGATTCCCGCTAACTTTTTGAAAGTAGGAACAAGTAAACTTAGTAAGACAATGTTCGAGAATCTGGCGGTCTTGGGTATAGCTTGCAAAGAGTTTATTTCTCAAGCGAATACAATCAATCTCCGCCGCCGACGAGGACTCTTTCTTTTTCGTGCCGCAATTATTTCAGAAGCATAAATTACGAATTAAATCAATAATGGTATAATAATGTAAAATAATTATGCATTGAAAATTAAGCAATTACAATTCGAAATCACGCAATAACTGCATTTAACTCTTCGTGACCCACTTGTGAAAGTTTTAATTCTCTTAAAATCGATTTCGTCCCTTTTCAATAAATGAATAAATTACACCCGCAACTATTCTCATCCCGATGGACACGTGAAATATTTAACTCGATAGCTTTTAGCGAACATCAATTAAGTCGGGATAGATTACCGTCGATGCACAGTAAGATGTAAGTACTTTTTCGAGCAGTGTAAAATCACGTCGTAAATTGCCACCACGTACGGCAGATAACCGCTGCGCGACCTGATCGTTTCGAGAAAGCGATCAAATTCGACATAAAATCAGGTCGTTCGGTGTTTAAGCGGAATAGGTCGATAATGGAGTCGGCGCTCATTCGGCGGGATGGCGACCTTAGAATGCACAACGAGATCCCGGGATTAGACAAAAAAATCACCGAGTTCGTGGGAGCACACAATGTGCCGCTTAGAATCAATCTTGCGAAATAATTTTCTTCGGAAGGTCGAATCCGGCAACATGTATCCCAACAGAACCCGTGACCCAAGCAAGCGAGACTATACTTGTAAGCGCAAAGGAAAGAGATTGTCATTTTTCTCCTATTAATATAATTGAATAGGAAGATTAGATTTTGTTTTGTCACTCCAGCGAGGACTCCGCCGAAATTGCTTGAATTATACCAGGCCGGAATAGTTCAGCGCGGTCCATAATAAGTTTAGTAATTTTGAATAAAGTTCAAGCGCGTTTGTCTTCCTTCAATTGTGCTCTTCATTGCCTCCGAATGAAGTTCTAATAATAGCAGACGGCAAAGACAAATCAAGCTCGGCATTAGCCCATAAAACTGCGCAATTCCCCGCCGCGCAAGTTTTGCACGGCGCAATGATATCACTACGTACTACAACCCGGGTGAATCTATTTGTTCGGGAACGAAAACCCGCGGAACCCAGACGGGTAAACGGGCCACGAGACGGAATCTCGCAAAAAGATCTCGCGCAAATAATCGGCTCTCCAGATAAGTGTTCTTTGGCTTCATTCGAAACTACAATATCTCAGATTCGCTCACTTGCCGGTACGCTTCGCACATCTGTCTTGTGTTTGGCATCGATCGACCGCGGCGACAGACTATTTCTCTCTCGCTCTCGCTCTATATGTCGCTCTCCCGTTCTCCCAATATCTTTCTTTTCTTCGGAAAGATAAGAAAGGCTAATGTAGTTCTCGTTAGAAAAAGAGATAATGATGTCTCCGGAGGAGGGAAAGTACAGCTTTGCGAGAAGACTTGTTTTAGCTTTATTAAACAAAAAACCATTCTCTCCTAAAATAAACGTGCATTTATTATACACTTGGATAAGCGTACTCGTTCAGTAAATTTGTTCAAAGGAGATCATTGAATTCTTTAGAATTCCCCTGTATTTTTCCCACTGATTTTATATTCACCCACATCGCCGATTTACATGCATTTTCCAAGTTTTACAATTTTCTAAAGTAGCCAAAATCCCATGCCGTATCTCCCACCCTTTTTCCATAGCGAGGCTCTTACTCGGCTGAACGCGGCAGTACCTTCCAGAAAAATGATCCCCGCGGCATAAAGCGAATATAAATTTATCGCGCTTTTCTCAAGTCGAGCGGAAGTAGTTGGAGGGTGGCTCGAAAGGGAAACGCGCGTTGTTTGTTGTGCAAGAAAGGGAGAGAGGGCGGGGGAGGGGGGGAAGAAAGCTTTTCGAAAAATTCGCTGCGCCAAGGAGGGAGGGGGAAAGGATGTATGGGGAGAAGAGGTGAGAGAGAAATAAAACACTGTCAAATATATTGACGCAGCTGCGATTTATGGGGTGCTTCAATTCTGGCGTAACAAAGAGATTTAGAAGTTATACCCCGCTGGCTTCGTACGTCGGACACTTTTTGTACGGCTGTGAAATGGTATCGATTAACAATAAGCCGGCTAGTTTTTATCAATTTTATTTCGTTGGCTCTGCGTTTCTTGAAAGGCAGTATTTTTTGTTTTGAGGTTTGCGCAATAAATATTATAGTCTAACGTGTAGATTTATTATCCAAAATTAATTGCGTTCGCGGAAAATTTTGTCTACTAATTCTTTGACTTCGGCAAGAGCATGTTTAATGTCCTCGTCAGTCATAGTTTCGTCAGCGTTCTTCAAGATTTCATTGAGTTTTTCCTCAATCGCCTTAATGATCTGGAATAATGTATTACATAAAAATTATTTCTGATTAAAAATAACAAATTTTTGTAAGCCTTAAATTTGATTTACCTCCTGAGCTTCTTCTTCTGTCAATTCATGTTCTTCCACATGTGTTTCTATTTCTTTTGAAACATCGCGTTGAACTGGAGAAGTCTAAATAAGTAAATATATTATATATAGTACTTTTAGCTACGTAAAGCAATGCTTAAAATCCTTTCCAATCGTGAATGTACAATCATAGTTTAATTAATTCTTTAGAAAATATTTTAAAACTTGTTTAGAAAGAGCTTATAAAAATAAAAGTAATAAAAAACTTACCAATGCGACCGCACAGCCGAGGAGGACGAAGAATAATACTTTGGACATCATTGTAGTGAATAATGCCTATAATTTACTAATCAAACTACCTTAAAAATACCGCGAACTCGTTTTATATATGCGCGAAAAAGAAGGAATTATTGCGGCGCTCTGTACACATCGCAGATGTCAATACTAATTATCATCAGGTCAGAGTTTTTTCCAGACGTCAAAGTGACTTTGGAGCCATTGAATAAAGTTGCTCAACTGGATAAACTGCGGGCCAATTTGTCATTCGATAAATTTCGAATGGGTATTTTGAAAAACATCGCTTTTTCATTATTTCAGCGGGGGGGGGGGGCGGCAGTCACCGTCGGCGACTTTTCGAATACGGTGCGAAAGTGCAAATCGAGTTCAAGTGGAGTAAACAACAATAAATTATACGGCACTGCAGGCGGGGCTTTTTTGAATTACGAATAGAGCTTAACTTTAACGTGCTGCCGCGTTAGATCGTCGAATTATGGTAATGCAGCTTTATCTGGAAATTTTGGCCTTTAGAATTGCTGCAGGTTTTTGCACATTCGCACGATTGAATGCGATTAACTGTACGCATTAACGTGATAAGCTATTATTTGTTATCTTAAAAGTTATTCAACTCATTTAAATTTCAATTTAAAAAGCCATACATTTTTTTACATCTTGGAAATTATCGCGTGCATTATTATTTAAAATATTTGAATAGCTTCATTTAATCATTGAATGAAAATAAAAGGTTCCATTTAAAAAGAAATGTTATCAATTCCTCAATACTAAGATTTTTCTAGAAAAGTTTTAATTATTCATTAATTGAATTGTATTTTGTAATTAAGCTCTTGCAATGATCTCGAGCTTTTGGTGGCCTGTAGATTATTGATAGCAGAATTAATATCATAATTAACTAATTGATTACTAATTACACTAAGCAGGGGAGCCAACACTAAACAAGGAACAGAGTAAGCGCCATACAAAATCAATAGGGCTGCAGCAAATGTGGAACGAACTAACTTTCCAATACTGTATCTTCAAACTTTGCAGTAACAATATTAACCATCAAGAAAGTTTTTGCGCGGCTTGTGAAACTTTAACGCAGGATTGGATAATATACTTTTGAATTATCATCTCAGCGAGGAAATTGTAAAATACTTTATTGAAAGCCACATTACGCGCGCGTGCTAATGTTTGACTGAAGGTTCGGCTGCCGTAAAAAGTTTCAGTCGCCTAAGTAGGATGTAAAATTCTTATTGTCATTGATAATTCATGTTTACAGTTTAAGTAGCTTAAGTTCGTAACTCCTACGGACCTCGTCTGTACACCTCACTTTTGTATGTTTAAACTTGTGAGGACTTCGTCTTATGATTACTTAGTTGCAACTTTGTTTTGCTAAGCAGTTAAACTGCGTTTAAAAATCTACAACTTTGTTTACAAGCCTTCCTGTCTTAAGCAATAAATAATAATATAATTTATTTAGTGCTGGATAACTTTTGTGTAATAAATTTTGAAGGTGTTCGAGTATACGTTAATTTTCCTTATTATCAAATCTTTGACACCGATGATTTATTAATCTACATATTAATCCACATTTTCCATCCTTCTTTGATGCCATAAATTAATTCTTGCCGGATTATTTACCACAGTTACAACTTAATAATGAGCAGCGTAAGGATATTATGAGAGATTTCAAAGGCTGCGTAAGCTGCTAAATTAAAAAAGATAAAAATTTTAAAATATTAATTCTAACTTAGGCATCGTCTAATTTAAAATTTCTTCAAAACGTATGTGAAATTCGCTTTAAATTTCCGTCTCTTCTAAACATTCTTCACAATAACCATTCCTTGCACAAAGAGTTCCCGTACTTCTGCATAAAGTATTTTAATAAAGTACGGCTAAAAGCCAAAGCAACAATGTCTCGTATACATCCGCTGCACTCGCAACTGCAGGAAAAGAAGATAGCGGCGGCTCGGGGAAGGGGGGAGGGGGCGGGAAAGTAGGCGATGGTCGGCGCACGTTGGCAATAACATTCTTCGGATGTCTTTACGGGGCTCTCTGAATGACTCTCTGAAAGATGAGCTTCTCTTCCGCGTTATCGAGCGCGTCTGGGATGTTTCCTCTCTCCCTCTTCCTTCGCCTCGGCTCAACTGATTTTCGAACATTCGTTCCTTCGGTTCCCTTCCCGGCGGCCGTCGAACGGCAAATGCGCGCGCGCGCGCTCCGGCAAAATTTGATTCATCTCCGGAATGGAAAGGCGACGAGGTATGAACGGGTAACCGATAGCGCGACGCGTTACCCGAGGAAATTTTCATCAGTTTCCGACATTTGCATGCTCCGCCGTTCGAGTGGAAAGCGAAGGGAAGAAATGCTAAAGAGGTGCGGGGCATTTTTCTCTTCTTGTCCGAAAATCGATAATTTAATAAGGGTTTGAGAAAAACTCGTTTCAGAGCTGAGTCTTTTAGATTTTCGTAAAAGGTTGATTATTAAGCCACTTTTTTACTAATTGGAGTCATCAAAATATACTAAAACGCCAACGCGAACGCAGCATCGTAACATCTCATTGTTAAACGAAAATTTATCCGAGGTTCTTTAAAATTTACGCAAACTATTTAAGAATGTATAAAACGTACTGTACACTGAGAGAAAAAAAGGAGTAAAAATTACTATTCTGTATCGTAACTTGAGATATGAGAAGAAAAAAGAAGACTTTTACTAAACTGCATAGTAAATATTAAAGTCGAAAATTGTAGATACGAGAAGAAAAATAATATTTACTATTCATGAATAGTAAATATTATTTTTTCGACTTTAATATTTACTATTCAAATATTAAAAATCTTTTTTTTTTCTTCTCATATCTCAAGTTACGATACAGAATAGTAATTTCTGTAGCTCAGTGTAAGTAAACGATGTTTATTTATTAAAAGAACTTACTACCGAATTACAAGCAAAAAGTCTTTTGAAGGCGAAACAGTATCAGACGCCGGCCGTTACGCACTTGTGTAAAGGTTAAACAAACTTTTATTATGGCGCGAGTCTCTTTTCAGTCTTTGAATCGAGGCCAGGAGTATATTAGGTGACCATTTTAGATGGGAAAACTTTTTCACCCATTTAAATACAAAGGGGAAAAGTTATATATTTTCCTGAGGAATATCATCGAATTCCCGCGCGCAGTTTCCAGAAAATCTAAAAATATACTTTACACAAATAGAATATCCTGAATTTTAAATGAACCACAAAAGTGCCAGCAGCAGTCGGGCGGGGAATACACAGGAACGTCAGATTCTTTTCAAACAACTGCGATCCGCCTGCACGAGAAAACACATCTGCCGTTCGGAAATAGTCGCATGCCTTCGGGCTTGCGTGCATTTTACCTTCATCCGAAGACAAGAGCAGACGCGACTCCGGCAAGAAAATCTCCCCCTCCGAGCGAACAAAGCGGGAGAGAGAGAGAGAGAGAGAGAGAGAGAGATCTGGCGGCTTTCGGAAAAATATTACTTTCACCGCGCGCGAAAATTCAAACGACATCGGTACACCCATCTTCCTTATCCGCGCTCCCGACTCGCTTTACGCACATCTTTTATTTACGACGAGTCTCAAAGACGCCTCGCGCCGTGCATCCCCCGTTTTGCAAAGCTCGGCGGCGCGCGTCCCGGGCGTTATTGACGAAAAAAGGAGCAAAAGCGGCGGGGAAAAAACGTCGCCTCTCGGGTTTCAGCCGTATTTTAAAGCTCCTCGAGAGCCGAGTCACGGTGATACATGTCTTTTCCACCCCGTCCGCGGGACCTCGTGGATAAACAAACGCGACCCACTTAGCGGTCCCGACGTTCGCTGCGTGGACGGGAAAAAGGGGGGAGCGGCTCTCCCGAGAGATTCGCGGCGGTTGACCTTTCGGCCGCGATGTGTGTGCGCGCGCGCGTGCGTGGGTGGGTATCGCGCGCGAGAAAGACGTTCGTGCGTAAAACTTTTGGCGCGCGGCCGCGCAGTGGAAGCTCGTGCATTTTTCACGATTTTGGGAAGCGCGGCTGCTTCTTGCGAGTTCGGAAGTCTTTTTAAGTTTTACGCACGCCGCCGCGGTTTAACGACTGATGCGTCCGCGGCGAGGGGGAGATTTTGTGCACGAGTCGAGCGCAGTTCAAATTTATGATTATTGCCCAAAGCTTCGATCGCGGTCAGATTCCGTCGAAAGGGAGAAGGGAACGCGGATTTATTTGCTTTTCGCTGCGCTGTTTTTCTGTTAAAATCAAAGAGTTGAGTAAGCAGATGAAGGCGTTTTGCGTTTTAAAAAATATTTGGGGTATTGAGTACCTTGCTTCATTTTTCTTGACCAAAGTGCTTAGTTTGCATTACGATTTCCCGTAAAATTTGGTGATATTTTGCAGTGAAAGAGACCTTGAAGAGAAGCAAAAGTTCCCAAAAACGCAGACAGTTACGAAACTCTGGTGGACAAATAATGCCATTATCCTTAGTTTCCGTGCAGCTTTCTGTCTGCAGTCATTTATAAAGTTACAGAAAACTTTTTATGCTGAGATTTTTTAATTTAATATTCCGTTATCTCTGCGTGCACTGAATTCATTTTTTAGTACAAGTAATTTCTTTTGCGGAACATTTTAAATCACGTTCCATACATTGTTGAAAGTTCATTGATTTTACATGTTCGTTACACCGAAACCTTCGTATTACATTTTTTAAAATTCATCACATTTTATTTCCTAAAGCATTCCTCCAGCCGCAAAGAATTTTACTCCGCGAAACGCCAATTTTCCGCCGTAAACTAATTCGAACGACAAGCGAAAAGTATGCAAAAATAAAGCTCTGCCAGTAATATCCACCAAGTAATAATCTACCAAGCAATTCGAAATACGTGTTAATTAACCCTAATTATCTCTTAACAACTTTTAGCAACATCAGCGGCAAAAGAATATTCCCCAACAGATCCACTTTGCAGCAATTTATCTGTCCCGCAATCCAGCTAGATAATTAGCCGTGCGGTCTCTAAAAGCAGTCCCTCCCCACAATATTCCCCAACCCTCTCTCTCTCTCTCTCTCTCTCGAGCCAAGAGAGCAAAATTTCCACGGCCAAAGACCGCAAGACTCTCCGGCCTGCCGCTGTCTGCCCTCCGCGGCAAAGTTCCGCTTGCTCCCGCGAATACATCAATACAAAGCAGGAGAGAAAACGGCCGGGAGAAATTGATGGACCGCGAGGGAGGGAACTTAAAAGTGGGAGAGAGAGAGAGATTAACGAGGCATGCGGGCGAGATACAGGTGCATTTAAGGTCGTTGCAACATTCATGTCGTTATCCCGATCCTTTTTAATCGCGCGAGAATTGAGGATTCGTTTTTACTGCCGCGCTCCGCCGACCCTGTAATTAAAGGCCGCGATTTCTTGTTTTGCCGCCTTCGTTATCGTCCTGATTAAGCGCCGCATTTTCATTCGTCTATTTGTACTTAATCCCCTACAGTCATTCAGCTTCTATACTTCTGCAGAAACGAAGGCTGTATCTCATTGGTAGAAAATCAACTATTTGGTAACGCAGCGACTCCGTGCACCTGTTTTTTCCTTCTTTATTCGGAAAATCTTCTCGAATAACTCTCGTCTTATTCCTCGAAAGCAAAATGAATAATTCAGCACGTCCGATATATCGAAGCCCAACTATTATATTAACAACTCGTGCCAAGAAAGTTAAGGCGTCACCTGACGATCTCGTCCATCTACACCGAACCGGCAACTCGATATTCGATAGTCGGGCGATTGGGTTGCTGTTGTTCAGGCGATCCTCTTGCTCGAATAGGTCACGACGACTGTAACTGAATCTTTGGATGTACATATTTTATCCGCGGCAATGGAATGATAATGTAGCTTGATGGCGGACTTGAATGGAAAAAGTAAATCCATCTTCCTGTGCTTGCTACTCGCGCAAAAATTCTGGTCAAAACCTTTTTCTCAAGAGAAATTAAATCACATCAAATTTAAGCAACCGAATGTTCCTCACTCGACCGCTTACTGCTTACATCAATACGCGGTCGCGCATCAGCGTAAGCACTCGTCCGCCCTCGCGACGAAATTCGCGGCTAAAACAAACGGCTTCGCCTCGATGAAAATTTCATTTCCCCGTCTCATGTAAATGACGAGCTGTAATCGTCAGCTTCGACGGACGGGGCGGCCACGGCTAGTGCAATAATCAGTTTGCCGAGCGAATGGGGCGGCGGTGCGGCGGGCAACCTATCGATTGGCATAATTTTCAACTGTATTACTAGCAGATACTCCAGAATTCAAATGTAAATTCCGCGTTGTCGCATCCAATCTCGTGCATTATCTATTGTCGTCGAGTTATTACCGCGGGACGCGCCGCAAGATGAAATCAACGATGAACGACAAGGGCTCGGCTCCGCACTTCTCGAAATGCAAAATCGAACGATTTCGAAACCGTATGTATTCGGCACGCCGCGTTCGAATCCTTCGCGCCGCGAGCAGTTAGAGTGAAAATGTATATTCTTTGCGAGCTCTGCGCACGAAGAAATACGACACAAGTTAATATAGAATACAGACCTGCCTTTATTCGATCGCGGCATGCAGGAGATAGAATATTTTATCGGGAGCGTTCGCAAGGAATACACTAAAGCGTGTACATACGTTAAAAGGTAAATATTGTTTTTGTCAAAGGATGAATGGAAGCTCGCGATACTCCAGCTCGTTTCCCGGGTAAACCTTGGCGCGGCTCGGAATTCGAAATTACAAAAAAATATTGATCGGGAACTAGTTTTTATGCGAGTCCAATTCAAGGGAACATGCTGTCGTTTACGGGCGACAAATTTTTTCTCAACGCAGCTTTAAACTCTTTAAGTATAAGACCTTCACAGTTTAACGATATATCTGTTTGAATATCGTTTCGTGAATAAATACTATTTTAATGTAGTTTGTTCGCAAATGAAGAATTAAGTGAAGATTGCTGCAAAATTTCTAATATTTATTCCTTTTGTACCAAATAGATGGCTATAAAAATAACAAGAAAAATAATCAAACGCACTTACATGTCGAGCGCACGACTTTAATTCAAAGTTAATTTTGACCATAGCTTCGCTACACTCACTAAACAAACATCCGACGTAATCGAGGAAACTTCCCTACTGCCCATCGGAGTCACTCCAAGTGCCTTACATTTCTTCCCGTCCTCGCAAGAAACGGTCATCATTCCCCGGGGGCTTATCTATCCTAAGACGTGCTCTCGCTCCCAGCTGATCAGGTTGCGGCGCCTCCCCGCTCTCCCCCAAAAAATCAGAGCGCTCCGCTTGCCCGAGGCATTTTCCGGCCTGTGGGGGGGAAAGCCATACAGCCCTCCGTCCGAGCTACGTGCGATTCTAATGACCGTGAAAATTGACGCCCCGCTCGGCCGCAGGAACACGTACAGAGGAATTCCTCGGGGGGGGGATATACATGTGGGATCGGCCGCGCACGAAAGAACGGGGAGGCAGCTTTGAATTCGCAACAAAGCCCCCCGCGCGCGCAGGGACTCGAATCGGATATGGGGAGACGCGCGTGCCTCGGGTCGGCGAGACTTTTTCCTCGGCTACGGGGAAGCGGTTAAAATTTAAGCCGCCCGAGCTTCGTGCCGAAGCTGCGCTGGGAGGATGCTGTTTAACGATTAATTCGGCTCTGCCGTGGAATTCCGCAGAGGATCCCGGAGCCATCCCGCGGCAGCTTTCGGTTCTGTGTGGAAAAATTGATTTGTTTGCTTATCGCGTCGCGGAGTTATTGAATTTCGATAAAAGCTTTCCAGCTGAAACTTTGCAGGTTGATTAGCAACGTAATTTCAAGCCTGTGGCGGCTCGCTGCGATGCTTTAAATAAAGTGCACAAAGTGTTATTGCTATTTTAAGTATTGGGCTTAGTGCTGTTTTAACGATCTCTGCCAATATTAGCTGCCCGGGCAAAAGTACTCGGTCACTGCCGAGCCACGAGAGCATTCCTTCATGGGATATAATACTCCGCTTTTATTACACAGTGCATAAACGTACAGCTATAAAAAGATTCAAAGGAAAATCGAAGATGTTGCAGAATAGAAAAATGGTCTATATTTAAGCAAAATTTACATTGCTTTTATTTGTAGCGGTATTTCACGTCCTCCTTGAATCGAGTAAAAATGATTTCGGTCCAAAAAGTTCATACAATATTGCAAAATACCGACCAATAGACGAAGTAAATGAGCAGCTCCGATTGCCCTTTTCCGGGAGTAAAAGCAAAGACATACATTCCCCGCAATTTGAAAACGCCACCCGCCGGTGCCCAGCGCCAGGCTGGCTTTCGCCGGATCCCGTTTCGCTGCCGCGGCTCCTCCTGCGCGATACGCCTCGTCTCCCCTCGAATCCCGATCGTCGCGCGAAAACTTTCCAGCCGCTCGGCTGCTGCCGGGGATAGTTACGCGGCGGTCCTCACCTTTCGGCGCGACCCTCCGACTTTTCAACTATCCGCGTCGGGGATCGCTGATTTAATACCGCCCGGAATTTATAATCGACGGCGTCGCCCGCGAAAATGAACAAAGTTCGAGGTGCATCTTTTTTTTTGGAGCATTCCGCCGGGATGCATTAGAACATTATCTTTTGTCCAGCCGGAGTGTTTCATTTGCGAGAAGAGCAGGGAATATAATCGATCCTCGGCACCCTACTTTTCGATAACAGGTCGGCTCGTACAAAAGCTCTTGGCAAAATTTCCTGCCCGAGCTTTACCCGCGAGGGCAGCTTTAAATCTCTGCTGGGCAGCTCCCCCCTCAACGTCCCGAGGAAGATACCGCTCAGGTGGGACGTCGTTGACCCGCGACAAGAAAGGAAAACAGCCGCGGCGAAAGCTTCTTTATCGACGCGCGGTACGAAAAGCGCTCCCGCGGTTTTTGCGACTGGACGCGAGCGCGGAGCTTTCGGCGAGATCGACGGGGTGGAATTCCTGGTCGGTAGCGAAGGTCGCTCACTTTCCCGCCAGCACTCTTCTCTCCCCTGTACGTTTCCTTATCGATGACGGTCCGCGGCGCCGAGCGGCCCGCTTCGCAGAGCAAATATTTTCCGTTCCCGATTAAGTGTATATATATATATACTCGCGGGCGAAGTCGGCGACGGAGCGGAGAGAATCACGGAGACGTAAGAATAAATCGCTGATTTAATTCCGGGCCCGCGTTGGCTGTGTGCAAATTCTGGAGAGAGAGTCGGGGAATGAATCGATTGAACAAACGGGTGCCTCTCGATTGCTCCTTGATCAGTTCACTGGCGGATCTTAATTAATGGCTCGAGTCTGGAGTCAGTTTCAGTTTCGAAAAATCACAGCTTGATTTCCTGCGATAATATGAAGAATCGTTACCACTTACGGAAGAAAAAGGAAAACTGGAAATTATAGCGTCATGTAAACTATTATAAAATTGGCCAAAAACAATATTTTAATGTAACTAAACCTTGAGATAAATATCAAAAAATATCAAATGTTAATCATGCAAAAACATTGTTGAGAACTTCCTATAACATCTAAGATATTCACAGTATTAAGATATAATATAACAGTACGTCAACACTGAAAATAATCTAGCCAAGACGAGTCGCTACAATAAACGGACGTTGAACTCGCGAACGAAAACTGGTTACGCTCGAACTCGCTCGGCCACCAGCTCGAAAAACAGACGTCCCCGAGGGAGGATCGTTACACGCGGAAGCCCATCGGGGCGGCGAAGAAAGCTCGGTTTTTCCAATCAGCGCGGGAGGATATATCGTCATAAAGTGCGTCGCTTAAATCGAAAAAAACTCGAGCTCCTTTCTCTCCGGCCAGCCGAGGCGGGAGACAGAGTGACGAATGGAGTGGCGAATCGAGGCGGAGCGCGGAGACGCGCCGGGCCGTGTGCGCGTTTTATGCGATGTCCTGCCATTTATGCGTCCCGCCCGCCTGCTTTATACGCTTTTCCCTCGCCAAAAGATCCCGAGCGGAGACGGCGAGCGAGCGCACACGCGCGCACACTCCGTGCTCGCGGATAAGCCAGTCAGCGCTTTCGCCCGAGAGAGAGAGAGAGAGACGGGGATTAAATTTTTTTTGGCCGTTCCTTTTCTTTTCAGGGGGGGGGGGTTAGTGCGATCCCGTGTTTTCGTCCCTCGCCACAAGCGGTTTGATTTTCCGAGTGCTGGATCTTGGGAGAAATGCGTTTATCGACCCGGCGAGCTATATCGCGTCGCTCCTGGTTTGTCATCGCGCCGCTTCTCGGCGAGAGAGAGGATCGAAACAGCGGATGTACTTTCGGAAATGAGAGTTTCTTTACGCTCGCGAGGAGTCGCCGACTTGGATTCGGGGGGGATTTCGCTGCAGTTCTTTTCGACTGTCGACGATTTCGTATATTTGATGTGTGTAATGAGAAACTTGGAGATAAAATGAGATATCGAAAATATCGAATATCCTTGATTGAAATTCAACTTTTTTGCGCGGTTTCGTGCCATAAAACGGCATCACTTTGGAGCTTTGAAAAATAAATTTTCCTGCGGCAATAAAAAAAAAAATCGAATATGGCACGCGTACGGGACGAGCTTTTTTATGCCTCTTGCGGAATTCGTTTTTTTCTATAAATTTAAATAGTCCATTTATATTCAATACTTTCTGCAATAAAAAAGTACAAACGTGAAAATAAAAATCGTAAAGTAATTTGAAAATCATAAATATTGACGCATTAATAAACCAATTCCCGTCGTTTTATTACAGCATCTTATCATCTATTAAACTTATACTAACAATTAAACAATTAAATTTTCTTACGTACAACGAGCAACCTCGCCGATTATATATTTAGATATTCAAAACGAACAATCCCCAAAATTGAAGCTCAAAGCTCCAAAAATCAAACAGTCCCGCGCGGTATCAAACGAATACAAGCAGTCAAATCCATTATACAACAAAAAGCGGCCAAGGCGAAGCAACAAACCGGCACTCGCCGCTTTTGTTCTCCCCGGTTCGCATAAACTTTGCGAAAATCGCCGGGATCCTTTGAATCTCGGCCTCGCGACGACGGCGTCGCGCCCGAGCCCCCCGAAGAGCCGCGTCCTAATCCGCGCGTCGCGAGGCAGCTGCGCGTGTCGCCCGAGATCGAGAAAAGACGCTTGGCAGCGGATCAAGCTCGAGCTTTGAGCTTCTGCCAGTGAACTTGTTGCTGCGCCGTAGCTGGTTAACGAACCGCGCGCGCAACTTTATCGCGCTTTGTCTGCCGTGAATTTATACCCGCGCGTCTGGTTTCTTTTCCGTCGTTTTGCGGAGAGAGAGAGAGAGTCACGGCTGATTGGCTCCCGATTTCGATGTTTGGGAAGCTCGGATTTAGACTCGACTTTCATGTTTCAAATACACAGTCGGTATAATTAGGGGAAAAGCTCTATATAAAGATGCTTGCGATTTTTTAAGAAACAAAAGGCTAAAGGTTTGTTTAAGCTCGATAAACAGCCTTTCAGTAGAATGAGCCAAGTATGGCAAGGCGCAAGTTCAGGATAATCTCTTTTATTTTAATTTATGAAGATTTTGTGAATTAACTTTTAAAAAGTTTGGTATTTCTATAATTAATTCCATTATAATTAAAGAGCTGAAGAATAAACCCTTCAAAGTTCTTTTTGTTTAAAAATAATCCACTTTTAAGAACTTGTTCAAGTTTCAAATAGATTCTTTTATGTTGTCCAAACAATAGGGCAGATTGCATAATTTTCTTACATTGACGTCAAGTCTCTTGCGTTTCTCATAAGTACGTTTCTTCCGAGAAATTCTGACGTTTCAATGTTTTGAATGCATTGATTACTCTTATTCTCTCCGAATAGACCAAAAATACTATTTCGTACTTGCCGAGCGCGTTATGTAATACTTTATCCGGAAAACAATCTTTTGCTTTAAACTTTCGAAATTTACCTCCATTTTACTAGCAAGAGCTATGCTCAAAAGCCGATACGTCACTTCTCATGCGTTTTCACGTACACGATAACTGCACTGAAAACATCTCTTTGTGTACCCTTTACAAATGAATTTGCGATTGCACCGATTTGTTTTTGTTGTAATAACGAATCTTTTGATAAAGATAATATATATATATATTTATTTAGCTTAACAATTTGAAATTTTTAATGCATACTTCTCGTTCATTCAAAATGTGAATTTAAAAATAAAACTATACAAAGTCTATCAGATTTTTAAGGTGGCTCCGGCGATTTTTTAAATCCATAAAAAATGAAAAAGAAAAATACGAACTGATAGATAAAATCTC
>JAWWEM010029172.1:2763-16989 GCA_035582935.1 Ormyrus thymus | reverse complement strand
CAAAACGAATAAGAATACAATAGATCCCGCGAGGGCGAGCGGAAAAAACGTGCGAACGGAAGCTGGCGGTAAGAACATTTAACGATGATCACCGGAGCAGCAAGTGAAAACCGGGCCGGTTCGCTACAAAAACTCGGAAGGTCCTCGTGTGACTTTCGGACCAACAAGCGCGCCCGAGCTATTTGCACCGCCCGAGATTTTATTTCATTGAAAATTTAAATCCCTACTTGACCTGCTACCTCGGCCCCCTCCCGCCGCCTCGTCGTGCTCGCTCACAGTGAACTGTCTTTCGCTTGCCAGCGGTGCTGGTGGCTAGTTAAAGCGAAATTATCCCGCTGGAATGCAGCTTCTCGCGAGGAGAAAGAGAGCGACTCTTCGAAGGGTGCCGCGGCGCTTATCCGGCTTTAACTAGCTCGCACTCGCTCATCTCTGTACCGGAAGCGTTCGAGTCCGTTATTTTTTCAATTCTGCGAGGGCGCGCGCCTTTGAAAATTGAAAATGAACACCGTTGCAGATTAGATCTACGTCCGGACGTAGATTCCGCTTTTTAGTCGCGGAAAACACTTCGGCGGAGCTGATCGAAAAACATGTCCCGAAGGGTTGGCTCTCTACCGGCGGAGTCGGATATAGCGACTTTTAACTCTTTCAGAGAGAAAATACGAGTAGCCTGTAAAAAGGTTCATTCTACTTTCCGGCAAAGAAAAGGAAAATTCGTTCTTTTGTAGTTTTCTAGAAGCGCGGGGCATTTCGTTAAAAGCACTGCCCCCCTTTTGACAGCAAGTTACAGAGAAAGTGTTAATTACCTACATTTTTACAAATTCGTACTAGTAAAAGCATGTAGTCAAGTTGTGCTGAGAATAATTGCGCTTAATTATTCCTAGCTTTGTGAAACAAGTTTTTTCATTTATCTGACAGGAATAATTAAAAAATTAATTTGATGTTATCTCCGACGTTTTATTATTAACAATATTTATTTGTTCGCAATCTTCAAAGTTATTACTTTTCGAAAATTGTTTTAAGACCCAAATTTATTGCAGCTGCTCATGACGCTCAATAAGTCGTCAGAAATTAAGAGTAAAAATATTCTCGTAAACATTACGCATCGTTAATTTCGCTCCAGCTGAAGTGTCTTTATAGTCCCTCTCGATTCTTTCATAAAATTTCCCATAAAGTATTTACGAGGCAGATCAGAGATAAATTACCCTGAGAAAAATTACGAAAAGCTCCGTGCACCTAAGAATCGTACGCTTAAACATTGTGCACAATTTAGCATTGATAAAAAAAACGTAAAAATGACTATAAATTTTGTAAATTTGCACTCGTAGCTCCCTGTCTCTCTCTCGCAAGCTTTCGTCCGAGCGCTCCGCTCTCGAAGCTTTTGAATAATTGCTGAAAGCCCTTCGTCGAGCTTTCACGCACCGATAACCCGAGAAGTTTCGCTCGCGGCAGGCCGAGTCTCGCGCGCTCAGGTAAAAGTTCGAACGCATTAAAAGTGCAGTTTCGCAGTTTCGCGAGTACCGAGAGAGAGAGAGAGAGAGAGACTCCGCTCTCCCCCCCTCCCTCTCTCTTTCTCTGCCTTGGCGCTCGACACTCGTCCGAACAAAGGGCGAGGGGGAGGTCGAAAGACTCCCTCCGCGATCGGAGGCGAGCCGTCGCAGCGCGAATCGAGCACTGCTCGAATCAACTCGTAAAGCCTCCGGCCGAGGAGCGGACGACCGGCTCGCGGCTTAATTTCCGGATTGTGCCAAGTCGGGGCGCTCGTTACGCGCGCTGTATCGCCTCGTGATTGCTTTTCTACGGTCAGCGAGCCTATCCTCTGCGGGCCGCGCGCGCCGTCCAATGTTGACGAGCGGCGAGTTTCCATTCGGCTCGACGCGCGCCTCGCTCGCCCCTTGGAGGCGCCTCGTCTGCCCGCGGCGAGTGCACGAGGCGATGTAACGCTCCCTCTCTGCTCTTGTGCCCGCGATCGTACACGTTCTTAATTGGGGGAATGTGGGGCAATATGTGGCGAGGAGGACCGAAGCGGCAGCCCCCTCGAGTTTACCTGCTTTTTGTTTCAAGTACACGGGGATTACGCCCGAGGCGCAGTCCCGGGCACCCGAAGCCGCGGGAAACATTTATCGCGGATTAGCCGTCTGACGCGAGAGGCTGCATTATGGCGGTCTTTGCCTCGTCGGAATAAGGCTCCGAGCTATTTCGAGAAGGGCTGCAGTCGACTTCCGTCGCGGGAGTAAGTTTAGTAATGGGGCGGGACGTCGGTACGAATTTACTTTTGTAAAAGTTCCTCGCGACGGGTCTCGACTCTCGCGGCCGAACATTTCGGATTTCAATCCCGAGTTCTCTGAATCTCTTTGGGCGTGAAAGTTCGTGACAGGACGGAAGACAAACACGGCCTGGTCTGTCGGGATGATAAATAGAAAAACAGATTATTCTAAGCTGTCCCCTTCACTCTTTTTCGAAGTTTGCGCGAGAAAGTTCTGCGGATCAAATTGTGCAATATTTTTCTGCGCCATTGAGAATCTGTGGAGTCCAACTTTTTATATGATGATACAAAAGAGGGCGGAGGAATTTTATTTTTCTTACGCAACAACTATAAAATGCTTAGGAAATTCCTTTGTACTTTGATTAATGGGATTTTCCTTTGAGGAGAATTTATAGTCTGTTGTTGAGATAAAACTAAGAATTGAATTATGAAATTTCTAAGAATAAGAATTCTCAACCCCGTAAATTAAAAAGACAATTACATAAATTAAAACTTGAGCAGAATTTATACTCTCTAAAGAAACAGGAATTATCTATGTACTATAGATTATATTTTACCCTTCTTTTATTGCCTGATACGGACTATTGATTTGGAAGGAATTTTTCAAGTTTTCGAAGCCTCTAACGCAAGCATTCGAATAAAAGTCTTCCGCGTCTGCGAAAATAATTAAATGAAAACTTTTTCTCTGCCTCGGACTAAAAAAAACAACATCCCAAGAAGGCGATGATTTATAAAAGAGCGGAAGCGGACGAATCATGAAAAACATGCGGCGCACACGCGACGATAAGAAGGCGTGCGGAAACACAGATCCCGTCCTCGTTAGTCCGCGATGTTTTATCACGGAGGCGTCTCTGCCGCGCGCGATCCACTCGGCTCTCCATAAATATCCGCGAGCGCCCGGGAAAATATAAGAATTCCTCCTTGAACTTCGTGCTCGAAAGCGGAGCTCTCCCCCGGCGGCGTAATTTCTCCGAACGTTTCGCGTCAACGGCTTCGGTCACGAATGAAGTTTGTGCAGGCGGACAATGCGGGACTGCATCTTGGCTAATTTAATGTTCCGCTCGGACGGCTTTGGCTAAAGTTGCCCCTCGGGGAGCTATCCTTTTATAGGACTTCGTCCGTTTGGTCGCCGACGTGGCACTGGTAAGTTTATTTAATACCACTTAGTTTATTCTCCGCTTATTTTAATGGCCCCAGTCGCTTGTATTAAAATCCGACCTTTTTTCAAGAGCATTCCACGATTTCGAGTTGGTAGAAACGGAACGAACGGTATCCGTTTACGGTTATTGAGTTTGAAAAAGCGCTCTTCGATTGAAATGTCTTTCTCTGAAATCAATAAATTCATTTTGATGCTTCTTAAAAAGTCACCGAATACCAGATAAAATTAATGTCCGACGTTATTAACTTTCATTCAAATTCCTTGCATTGTACACTGCGCTTAATTTACGCTCGACCATCAGGAGAGTGCAGGCAGCGATATTTAAATAAATTTCACATTTAGCGCGAAATTAAACCTCTCGCGACTTTATTTTTAATAAATCACGCCCATATAATCCAATAATAATTTCCAGAAGAAATCATAATGTCCGCATATAGGCGATATATCAAGTTTTAAAATTACGCCGACGCGTGATAGCGAAAACGCATTGTTCGGAGGAATGATCAATTGCAGCGCGTTCGCGTATACATCATTTCGGAAATTTATCGCAATCGAATATGTATATTTATACGTAATAAACTGCAGACTCGAAGCCTCATTGCGACCTCAAAAAAGCAAACTGATTTACACAGACGAAAAACAGACGACAACGCTCAATCCAGATTACGTTTCTTAGCGCATCGCGCTTGACTTAGCACTGCAGGAGGATCTTCCTACTCGTCATAAACAGGCGGCGGCCTCGTTCCGCCAGACTCCAATCAAGCGGATTCCAGCCAGGCTCTTTTTATTTATTTCTTAATACGTGCTTCGAAATTTTTATTTATCCCGGCCCTCGGCTCTCGACGGGCTGATTTCCGACTTTATAGGGCCGCTCGAATCTCGCGAGGTGAGCTGCATCCGCCGGCTAAGTTTATCGGGAGATCCACTTTGACGCTTACTTGATTTTTCAAAGCTCGTCAAGCGCGTCGAAAGAATCGGGGAAAAGTCCTCTGCGGGCTCGACTAGGCTGCTTGCATTAGCGTCTTTGAGAGATTTAATACTCTCCTTTGACTTGGGTGTTTATTTCTCTTTCGTTTTGCTGCGTATTTCGTAAGAGTTTCGAGCTGATACACTTTTCTAAAATTGAAGGAAAAATACAATTCCTAAAGAGCGCGAAAGAAGTATATTGTGAAAACGTGCGTCAATTCCAACTCGATCTTGGCTCGAGAATTTTATCTCAAAAGGTGACGGCGATCCTATACGCTTAGATATCGTGTGCATAAAGGAAAAGCGTTTACCGTTGCTTTGGCCCGGCATCTGATGGAAAATATTCCCCCCCCCCTCTCTCTCTCTCTCTCTCGCGCACTTTGTTGCGCAGCACGAAGAACATTCTGAAAGCTCTTCGAAACTTTTAAACGGCTTTGAAATTTGAGGAATTCCCCTCGCGCTTTCTCCCGCCGACGCTCGATTTAATTCGAATTATACATCGACCGCTCGGAGGCGGATGCCGGCTCGAATCGAAATGCGCGCTCGGCTGACGACGTTACCCCGAGACCTTAAGCGAGCACGATGATGCAATTGTCGCCCGACGCATCGGCAGTTACAATGGGCACCGCATTCGGTTACAGGTGTCGTACAGCGCTGCCGATCGTTTCGCGGGCAAGCAAGAGTCGTGTTACGATCCTCCGTATTAGCCTACTTCGGCTTACATGCGCGATGATGTCACGCACACCCAAGCGTCGTCCGTTCGTTCGTGTAAGCCAGGTCCGGTTCACTGGAATTCCGAATGTCGAAGGGACTTGCAGGGGACTTTATTTTGATTAGAGGCAAGCTTTACTGTCTGCTGACGGATATTTTTCCCGTATTTTTATGCACTTCTACGGGACCGGAGAGTTAATAGATTTTTATTTACACTGAAGTCCGTAGGTAGAAAGAATTACGGCTCTTATAGAGATTTAAACTTCCGTGAGATTGTTTAACGAGGGCATGGATGAAAGGATTGTGCCTCGGTTTATCTGGGACGTTCCATCTTTGTAACTGTTCCTCTTTTCCCCCCAAAGAAAGCGTATATATATATATATCGCTTCAGATACAAATCTTTGAAAAGATATAAGGCGTTCCTTTACACTGATTTCATCGAATGATACTAAAAACTTGTACTATATAAATAACTTTAATTCACAGTTTATCATAATTTTGTACTCCGCGAGAAAATTAATTTCACAGATTGGTGAAAATCATCTGTAGCTTAATGCTAGAACCCATCACTCGATTACGTGCCCGCGAATTAATTGATGATTACTCTCCATTAAAATCAATGATTTAATTAAATTTGCGCAATGAAAGCGCGCCCATTTAATAATACATAATTGAATATTCAGTCAGAGTTAGCTAAAGAAACGTTCAAATAATTCCAACGCGCTGGCAAATGATTTAAAGTATCGCCGAAGTAACAACGCTCCCCGGGAGCTCGAAATTTAATTCCGTTCAAACGCAGAAATCCAGTGCGGTATTTTGAAATGCTTGTGCTTTCGACGTATCGAACTTATTGTAGCATTCCGCACTGATGGATTTGAGAAAGACAGACCAGCTGTTCGGGAGCTTCTGCACGGGGAGCGCCGGTATTTTCGGGATATTTACCCGAAAGGGAGAAAACCCGTCAACGGAAGCGTCGCTTATCGACGTTATTTAGCGTATCGCTGGCATGAATGATTCGTTAACCAATTTGTGGTACTTCGGTAGACCGATATTGTTATCGGTGAAACGAATCGCAGCCAAACGTGGAGGGATATATTCGATTTGAAAACTTCTTTCGACGTGTGATGCTTTTCAGAGAAAAGCCGGGAATTGCTTGAAAATGTTCAAACGTAAAGTGTGAACGGTAAAATTCTATTAGGAATTGTAGTGGATAAAGAAACGTTTGAAATTCCTGCGAAAATGTAATGAATTCTGTGGAAATATTTTTTAAAACATTTAAAAACTGTTGTCTGCGCACAGTTGGCTAAAAATATATTTGAAAGAGATTTTCAAAGCAAAAGTAGAAATACGTATTATTCTCTCTCGTATTTGAGTTTTAGAAATAGAATATTGATAATACCTGTAAACTATAAAAGGTAAATACGAACAAAGGCCAGAAAAGTTTATTGAGCGTTTAAAAAATTGAAAATTTTTTGTTTAACAACTATATCACACTACTGGAAAACTCTGGATTTTCCGCTTCTCGATCTCGTATTTTGACCAGTGCATTTTCTACGGTAAGCTCGTACTTTAAATTGAAAAGCAAGATCGAGCTGCAGAAAAAATTCACGCTTTTCTCTTTCGATAGAAAAATGAAGAAACTTTTGAAGATAAGTCTGAAGTTAAATTTATAAAATATTCATTTTAATTATCCACGAATTTCCAGTATATTTTCCAATTTTATATTCATGAATTTAAAAGTAACTTATAATATGATAATCCCATGACTGAGTTTAATATGTTTTCTAATTTTAAACTTCTAACAAGAATTAGTTAAAAAAAAGAGTTTAAAATTCGGAATATTCAACGCTCTCGTAAATTTCGAATCATCGCTCTGCTAGTCGTTCCGTGTTTGCTGATCAGTCGATAATTTATCCATTAATGGCAGGCTAGATCATTAGGTATTAATTGCGAGGAAGTTTAAATTTCATTTATCTTCAATTTTAGTTCGCATTAAAACCAAGTTTTCGGAAATTTGGGTTTTAATTAAGAGATTTGATAGGGCCATTATATAGTTTCCAGTTTAAATTATACGTGTAAATAATCCGTGTAATGGCATATACGTAAACACGAAATTGGTAGAAGCTTGCTTAACAGAAAAGTCGATTAATTAAAAATTATAAATTACACTCGATCGCTAAATTGAAGGATCAATGTTAGTTTCAATCCCCCTTACATTTGTAAACCTTAAAAATTAGATTAACTCGCGAATCGGCTTTACTTGCCCCGTGAAAAATTTCAAAAAAGTCAGTCAATCGAGGGCAAGTTTACGTGCGGATGTACTCCGTCGATAGAGTTTACGTCCAACGTTGTACGCCGGGTGACTGTGCAATACCTACTGAATTTAAACGGACTTTTTTCAAACGAGTATCTATGCATTTTTATTCGAAAGTATTATATCATTTGCAGTTAAAATAAGCAATAAAAAGTATCCAACTTCTTTAATTGAAGTCATCTAAAATTCCACTTTACGACTGCGAATGTAAATAGCAATTTTATAATTTAAAAAAAAAAAAAAAAAACTTAAGACATCTCTCATTCGAAATAAATGCACTCTACTTAAAAGTACGTGCTGGCATAATGTAGTTAATTAATAAATAAGCCAAATTTACGGATCAACATCTCCTCATTTCTGCGATGTAAACACGCCTTTCAACCTCGCGTCTGCACTTTTAACCGATCTTAAAATTCCGCCCCCTCGCGGCGAGCTTCCACCTCCGACTAAACCCCGCTCAATCTTCCGCCAATTAAAAAGGACACGAAGCTGAAAGTTAAGTCCGCATTTTGCATGCATTAACACCCTCCGAGCGCCGTCCCGGCGTTCCTCCCTTAAAAACCCACGAGAGAGCCGCCCGGCTCTCCGTTAAAAAGGCCTCGGGGGCTCATAACTGCCAGTCGCAGGTCGAAAGTAAAAAGAAAAAAGGAAGAAGCCTCGCGCGCGTACAAAAAAGCGCGAAGTCGTCGAGATAAAGATCCGGCTAATTAACGTCGTTTATAAAACTCGATCCGGCCGGGGAGGCAGAGAGGCAGAGAGGCAGAGAGAGAGAGAGAGAGAGAGAGAAAAGAACACCGCGTGACGCCGGCGTCGCAGCTCCCCAAGACTGTCGGAGAGATAGGAGAGAAGCGCTCAGAGGACTTGAACTTTCCCCCCCGGCCGCCGTAATCCAATAGAAACGGTCGAAGCTCCCTCGCGCGCGCGCGCGCGCCGTACGTGCGGATACGCGCCGGAGGAGAGGGGAGCGCCGACGCTCGCTCTCTCTCTCTCTCTCTCTCTCGCCCTCGAGTTGCGTGCCATCCGCTCGCGAGCGCGGACAACTCTCGCGCGAGTTTCCATATTCCGGGGGTCAGTCGACCCGCGAAACTCAGCCGCGAAGGCCGCCCGGCTCCTTCGGTCTCCGTGCTCTCTCTCTCTCTCTCTCTCTCGCGCTCTCCGTCTCTTTGGCTGTTTACCTTGCGAGACGCACCTTGAGGCGCGGAGTCTTTGTTTTTTTTTTGCTTAAGTGTCGATACCCCGTTTTGTTTTGTTTTTTTTTTACGAGGGAGATGCTCGAAATTTTAAGAATGCCCCGAGCTGTCTGAGAAAAGTTTTGTGCTCTCCGGTGTGCCGCGATGTGGGATATTATGCAAAATGGTATTTATGAGCCACGAAATTATTCGGAAAAGTTTGATGGTGTTGTTGCGCGCTGCAGCGGAGACGCTCCTTTTTTTTTAAAAAAGTTACGGCGAGATTTATAGACCTATCGGGAGGGCGAATAAACAAGGCGAGGGAAATTCGCGGCGCAGCCCGGAAGGTTTACGTGCGGCGAGTTTTCGAAGTATGCCCATTGTTGCTCGCTAATTCTTACGGGACGTTAATCTTTCGTCGATTAATTATTTGCGCGGAGCTCGTTCGCTCGCGAAATCGAATATTATTTTGAAATCGTTCCGGGACTCGGCGGCCGGGAATATTAAACGCGAAACTTGAGATGTTCCGTCTCGAATATGATGTTTTCTCGAACGAAGATGGGAGAAGATCTTAGCGCAATATCCTCTCCGCGCAGCACAACACAGAATTTTTCCCGATAACGTCTTTCTGAGCGTAATATAATGCCCGTCGGTACGTTAAATACTCTTCGAGAAAAAAAGGCAAGGAATAAAAACCGAGCTGCCTCGAAACGCGCGACCGGCAGGCGCGGTAGTTCCCCGAGTAAAATTAGCCGAAAGCAAGTAGTAGCGGCAAAGTTTGATCAGCCGGCATAAGCAAATAAGATTCCGGAGCGAATTCGCAACTCAAATTGACACACGTCCCCGCAAGGACGCGTTTGTTCACGCCTCAAATATTGACTTCGCCGGGGGGGGGGGGGGGCGGAAGGGGAAAACTTCGACGGAGAATCGCTCGCGTCGGTGTCCTAAAAGATTAATAGGCGAGTCGGTCGTTAACGATGTATCGGCTCCGAGTCGCCGATGCAAAGTACCCTCCTGAATCACTCGGTGTCCAGAAAAAAAGAAAAAAAAAAAAAAAAATACGACAAGTAGAGACGAGGAAGAGAGCTCGGAGGATTGAAGTGTCGGAACGGCGCGCAGTTTGTTAATAGTGCAAAATCCGCCGTCTGGGACAGCAGCAGCAGCCCGTCCGCCAGTCTGTGGTTCCTCTCGTCCTTCTCGTTCGTCGCTCGGGCCAATGAATTATTGAATGGACACTGGATGGACGACCACCTCGCCGAGAAGAGCAGCAGCGACACCCCGACCGCTTCGCGAAAGCTCGTCGCCAGTAAGACTCTCCTGGGTAAAGTGAGCGCCAGAGATTAATGGGAGGCGCCGGCCGGTCCTCCCGCTCTGCTTTTTTGACATCCCCCCCCGCCCCCGCCCCTCTGCCTTCTGCGCCTGGCGCAAAAACGGAGAGCGGGACTCCGTTTGGCCGGGTAAACAGTGGACCTCTCCGGCGGACCGGGGAAAAAGGGATTATTAGCGACTCCGGGCCAGATTTTTGCGTTCTAAGCCGGGGGAATTTATGAGAGGCTTTTTTTGCGATCTTGGATTTTTAGCCAACGGGGAGCTTAAAGCGTCGGGTGTCGCGCGAGCTGACGGGGGACGGACCTTGGAGCTTAATTTTCGCGTTGAAAGCACGTGGGCGTTTCGTGCGAAATATTTTAATTTTACACGCTGCACCAGAGGAGAATCATTCTTTTTTTTTTAATTATTCTTTTTTGTTTTGCGCTTCTCCTGTCTCAACTTGTATCTCTACAGATGATTTGATTTGAATGAAGCGGCGCGATTGAATGCAGCCTTAATATCAAATCAAGAGCTCGATTTCCCGACGCTTCCTAATTTCAGTCGCGCGCGCCGACTCCGGTACAGCACCCATTATTTTCCCGCTCCCGAGGCAGGGACGCATCCCAGGAATCGGGGAAAATAATAGACTTCGACGCGGCGGCCCCGATGGTAAAGCTCGCTGGCCTATTCAGTCTCCGCGCGGGTCATGCACTCCCTCGACTTGACTAATTGAAGCCGCGCGCGCGGGTTAATGGAGGCGCCCGATGATGATGGGGACAGCGCGGCGCTACCGTCAAATTAGTCTTCGTGAAAATGTAGGGATTCCGAGGGCTCGAGCCGCGCTGGAACGTCCGACGTTGCGGATCAGCGGGACTCGTTTGATTGCGAGGGGTGTACGTAAGAATCGCTCTGGTGTCGCTGCTTGGCGTGATGAAGCTAATCAAACGGGTGACGGATACGCTGCGATAATGAAGCAGTACACGTTTTTTCGGCAACGGCTACCGGGGCGTATTAATTACTCGCCGTTCACTTTACTCAAACGTCAATCAAGATGAAAAATATATACGAGCGCGCGCGCGGTATACCGCTGCGTGTTTGCGAAACACCGGGGGCACGGAATTCATTTTTCGCTTCACAACCTTCTGACGAACGTTCAATTTTTTTTTTCTCACGCTCATTTTTCAATTCCCCCGTATGTACGCGGCCCTTGCGCAAATGTTCGCCCGTCCAAATGAGAAACACAATTGTCTCGAACATCCCCGTCCGCCCGCCGACAGTTTCGCTTTTAATTGCCGCCACCGATTTTGGTGTACAAATCCGCGATCGTACACCAGCTCTCCCGACGTGACTTTATACTCCGACATTTTTGGCCCGTCCCGCTCGAGGCAAATCAAGCGATCTCGTTCCATTGACAAGCGTTTGCTCGGAAGTTCGAGCGGCGACAGTTCCGCGTTATTGCGCCACGCGCGAAAGCCCCGCAATCCGGAACAATATGCGCGCGCGACGGATCGACCGAATACTATAAAAGAACCGCCCGGCTCCCGGCTAATCTACATTCGGCTTCGGGGGGGCGGCGACGAGATAAATCTCGTTCGACGTCGCAGCTTCGCAGCAGCTAGAAGGCCGTTTAATCCCGGAATCGAGAGAAAGAAAGGAACGTGGCCTTCCTCCGCCCTGATTTCAAACTGGGCACTCGTGATTTCTCCCGACTCGGCGCTTGATAATCTTCCACCTGCCGCGTACGCGCGCCTGTAATCTCCTCGCGGGTCGTTCTGTGCCCCGTCCTACCTCCGCTTATTATCCGTCCCGACGTTTTGCTTTTCAGGACTAATCCCCCGAGCCTTTGTCCTCCCTCGAAAATCGAAAGAAACGCCTCGAACAAAGGAACGGTAATTTCCCTTATCCGCCGACTGGGGCTTACGGTAGTCGCGTCATTTGTCCTCGCCTCCCTTCCTCCCCCTCGTTCTCTCGTTTTCCCTCTTTTTCTTATCGGCGAGCAAAAACAATCGCGCGAGGAACACACTGTTCCTCGCGCGGTCGCTAAATAATCAAGAGGATCGAGCTTTGGAGCTTCGCGCGCAGCCGAGGCGGAGAGAGCTCCCCCTTTTTTTCCTCTACCTTTCTCTCTCTCTCTCTCTCTCTTTCTGTCTCTTCTTGCCTTTTGGAGCGAGGCTAATAAGCACGCACTTATTGTCAGTGAAAGCATTTTTCCATTTCCAGCCGTGAATGGAGGAAAATTATTCAAATTCAATGCTTTCTGCTTCTTATCCGTGCACTTCCTCCTCCGTATACGTCTGTTTCTCTCCCGACGACTAAAGGGAAGCGTCGCGAAGGCAGGCTTGATAAATTAAAGTTCCTAGTGTCGGATGCAGTGTCGTTCGCTTTTCCTCGTCGCCGGGACGCGGGAATTCGAGGAAGGGTTTAACGTTTCGAAGCTTTTGGATCTTTTCGTATTTACCGTTGACTCGTGAAGGAACTCTTGATTTTGCCGCAGCCGAGCGCGGAGAGATTCCGGAAATGAAAAGGTACTTTCTCGCCGTACTTTTCCAGCGACGCCCCACTGTGACGATAATTGTAATTACCCCCCTTGAAAATCGAGTCCCCGCCCGCGCATTACGAGCGGATCCTGCTTGATGAGGGAATAAAGGATTATATTTTCCGAAGGACGGACCGGCAAAAATACCTCCATTGTAGCAAACAACGAAGTCCGATTGCAAGCCGTGCGCGGTTCCTCCGGCGGGAGATAATTTATTCCCTTTTGTACGGGCGGAGACGTCTAAAATATAGATCCGCTGCTCTTTTTCCGCGACTCTCCGCGGCTTGTTCTGCTGCTGAGCTCCCGTGCAGAGGATTGTTTCCCCCCCGCTTGGTTGGAGTCTCCTTTGCAGAAGACTGTTTACGCTCGCAGGTCGCGGAGGAGGAGTTAATAATGCGGATAATTGCAGCCCCCCGCAGGTTCAAAGGGCGCAATTATGTAGATGGGAGCGCCGAGTAACTTGGGTCAAAGTCACCTCGGCAGCGTGCTATTTTCCCCCGTGGAAAGATCTATTAAGGTATCGAGTTATGGCTCGTCGCATAAATAAGGCAATTCGGCTTAGCGGCGCAGGCGGTCGTGCTTAAATAGCTGGCCGCGTTGCCGGGCGGAACGGTTGTTTGGATTAAATCCTGCGCGAGGGCTGAGCTTGCCGTATGCTTTGAGTCTGTTTTCAGGTCTCACTGGTCGACGGGAAAAAGTGAAAATTTTCAATTTTTAAAATACTATTTTGGGTTACATAAAATACTCGCTTTGGTTGTAAACAGAGAAAATGCTAGTTCGAGATGGCAATTCAAAATCGCATATACGAAAACACACCGCTCTCATTCATCGTTCGAGCGTTTAATCTGCAGGATTAATAATGATGTATCAACCTTTTCATTTTTGTTTCATTTTGCTTTTGACGAAGGACAATGGAGCGCTTAAATTAATTTTCAAAATGAAAACACAATATGAATATAATTACAAATTTACTCTTTGTGAGTAAAAATTTTTTCGCATTCGCAATTATCGTTAATTGTGTCACTGTAATTTATAGCTGTAACTGAGCGCTCTAATGTCTGTATTCCCCGGCTTCTCACACACATTTAGCTGGCCGTAAATAAGTTTCATTACTATTTCCCAAGGGCTGAGTGCGTTGTACGCTTTAGGCAGCGGCTGCACTCCTTCAACCAAACTCGCAGCTGTTGATTTACAGCATGCGGAAGAGCCCGATTCAAGCGCCGTATTACAATTTTGGGGTATTCAAGAAGGGGAACGAAATAAAATTTACAAATTTTGATATTTCACTGAAGAATCGTACAGAGTTTTGCAGCACAAGAAGCTTTATTTTTCCTAAACTTAAGCATTAACGGCTCTTTTAACAATTGGGATTTTCTTTTATACAGAGATTATAGAATATCCCAATATTCTGTCGCTGCAGATACTTTTACCCGCTTGAAAAAAAATACTCTGAAAAACATTTTTCTAAAAAATATGATGAAGGGCTCAATTTTTGGGCAAGAATTTCCAGCGTAGCTTTCCCAGCGCGGTTTTTGCTGGTTTCATTCCAAACCTAAATATTCAGTTACTTCTCTGAAAATAAAGTGGTCGCTCATTCCCGAAGCTTCGTGAAAAACATTAATTAAAACTCTATCCATGCCGAAAGCGATATTAGTAATTTTTAATGCTAAGAATTGGCTGGTCCTGGCTATCAAACCGATATCATCGGAAGCAGACCACAAAATAGACATGAAAATCGAGCTAAGCAACGAGCAGCATTGTTTTTAAAAGGAAGTCAATTCCACGGCTTTGACAGGCAGT
>JAWWEM010029161.1:0-16989 GCA_035582935.1 Ormyrus thymus | reverse complement strand
ATAGATAGTGAATAATTAGCTAAAAAAAAGTGATCATTCCCTAGCTTTTATCATTATTAAAGTCTATACGAAATTTCCCCTTAATGGCAGGTAGACGGTACATAAACGTTTTTTTTATACCACTCAAATCTCAATATCACAACTTCGATATGATTTTTTGGTTCTCATGGTATAAAATAGTACTATTAGCTAACAGTCACGGGGTTAAACATGTCCAGAAAATAAAAATTTGAACCACACCTTTCCAGTTCTGACAAATGCTTCAGATACTTTGCGGTTTCTACCCCCGTAGCAGGTAGTAATGAGGTCGGCAACGCCGCAACTCTCAAAGAACGTTTCGAGCTTGCCCCCTGGGAAGAAAACTTGGACGAATTTGATCATTTCCATGAGTCCCAGCCTAATTACGGCAGCTTTTGTATTATCGCCGAGATCAAGACCGTCCACAAAACCGGCTCCGCAAGCAACAATGTTCTGCAAAGATATATTTATACTTATTTTCTTCTTGTTCAATACTCAATGATTTATATGAAAAAGCAAGGGCGAGAAAAGTACCTTGAGAGCTCCACTGCATTCGACCGAATCGATGTCGTCGACAACTACTACTCGGAAAAACGAAGTTTGAATCAACTCTCTGAGTATCGGTGCCTTGATCTTGTCCTTGCATCCTGCAAAAGAGGTTACAAATGCCGATTTACCGAGATTCTAATTTCTTTTTGAGAGGCTTTCCTCCAAAGTTAGCCGAGCGAAGACCGATACGCTTCAAGTTAAAAATATTAAGAATCCATGCTCTCTTTCAGAAGTGTTATTTCCGTCGCTACAGGAGGCTTCGTGCGCGCAGGTAAACGAGCAAAATAATTGTCGGCCTAGTCATATGCGTCAGCAAGCGAGATTCCGTGCCTTGTACACGTGATGCGCACACGCGAAAATACGCGATGAACTTGTACCGCTTCTTCGCGGCTCTCCTAATCTTCTCTCTTTCTCTCGGTATTTCTCAAGGATATTACATAATGGACCGCGTCGTTTACAGTTACGTTTTAATTTAGACGATTTTTATTGCACATACGAGGCGTATTTTTTTTCTAAAAGTTCTTCGGCTTGATTTAAAGCTGGAATTTCATTTGGATGATCCAGGATGATTAAGCAAAAATTTTGTTGGGAACTAACCGATGGTGGTCTCGCAAAACATTGCGTCGGCAACTTCGGACGCAAGATTCGCTCCCATGAGGACATTTACGGGAATGTGTAGCTCCCTGGAAATTATGTGCGAGATGAGCTCGATGCCGCCACCTTCTTTCTGATCGAAGCCCTGGAAGTATCAACAAAGTTTATTTATGATTATTAGAATTACTGTTATCGTCGTACGGGAAGTTGTAAATAGCTTCGAAATTGTAAAGCGCTTTTTGAGCAAACATAACAGGAAAGTACTTTGATTAATTTTTAATCGAGACGTGCTATTTTTAGAAAAGGTCCAGATATGGTTTTATATGCGACGAATTCTGTCTGTCAAGGATATTTTTAGCGGATTTTGACTTATCACAGCTTATTTATTTTTAGCAGCTTTATTTTTTCAAATTCTTATAAGCGAAAAAGTAAATAACTTGTTCTACCTGTCTTCCATCTTTTCATGCATTATAAAAATACGTTTTTTTTATTAATTGTAATAAATAAGTGTAATTGCTATAATTATAATGTTTTAGCTAGAAGGAAATATTCTGTAATGCATAATTAATCACTGACAGAAGGATACAGACCAGCAAAATCCACGCCAATAAGTCTCACATTATTTAAATTTATAATCTTTTTACCTTGATGAGAGAAAGTCCAATCGCCGTAGGTTTAATGTTGCCGAGAAGTGTGCTGCATATCCTTCGAATAAACTGATGTGGCACAACAAAAATTAGAATGTCGGCGTCTTTAGCAGCCACTACGAGATCGGGAACGGCCACCTGGGAAATATAATTCACCCTCTTATGCTTTGAATTTTGTGAATTAATTAAATGCATTTATTATTTTTCTATTAAAAATATGGTAAATACTTTTTGCAGGCACAAACGAGCGGAAGACTTCATATATGATTTGAAATTTTTGTTCATCATCGAAGTTTAAATGCCTACAGAGTCGAGTAGTTGATGACAAGTAGAAAGTGCGCGCATTTAGAAATTAATATGCAGTCAGGACTGGTTCTATGAATATCTTTAGAAAAGTATAAAAAAACAACGAATTCTTACAATTAGATAAATAATAAGAGAACAATTATTACGAAAGAAAAGAAAATAAGTTTAAACAAAGATTGCTGTAACGCACAAAATTTTCGTTTGAATCGAGATTTGATTTGGTGAAAAAATTTGTTTATGTTGAAAGATCAATTTTTATTCTTTTTTTTTTTTAATTATAAAAAATTAGTAATTTAAAAAAAAATTGTTTATTTTTTCTGTGTTTTTATAACAAGAGAGATATGGTATACATATCCTGGCTAAATCTCTAATTACTGATAGTATTCACTAACACGAAGAATGTAATCAAATGGTAATTGTTGCATAATCGGCAAATGTTTCATAAATAAAGCTTTGCTTGGCTCGCTGCTACAAAAATGTTACCCGCGATATTTCTTATGCGCTTATTAACGGCAGTATTATTTTAAATCATAACTAATTAGATTTGTAGTTGAGATTATAATACATATCTTTCCCATTCATTTCAATAAACAAACTTTTTCGTTCGCGTGAACGTTCAGTCCAAAGCATTTTCTTATATTTCTCTTTTATTATTTATAGCTAGACATGACGCTTTGTATTACGTATTGATTTTCTTTTTTTATAATTTAGGTCTCGTCCCCCGCATTTTTTAAAATAAATAGCATCTTTTTATGAATAATTATTAATTACCAATTATAGGCTCGTCATTCACCTAATAATTATTTAAGTAAAAAAACCAAACTTGTTTTTCCGAATTTATAAAACTACTAAATTGTTATATAGTTTATATTATAATATTATGAATAAAAATTTTAATCTTCGATTATGTACTTGTAATCCCTTTTTTTGCTGAATTTTAAATACTAGTCATTTTTGTAAACTGTCCTGCATTCAATCCTAAATAGATTTCACCATTCTATTTTATTACGAGCTTAGACAATAGCTAACTAAAACTGTTTAGAAGTAATAAATTACTGAAAGTAATGGCTGTTTGAACGTGCTATTAATTTATGTAATGTTTAACAGTCGCTTGGGAAAATTACTAAAGAAATAATCCATTGTGCAAGCACCCTAATCAGTCCGGTAACTACCAAACGGTGTACAAATTTTCCGGAACAACCCGGAAATAATCGGAAGTCCCGAAAACCTCCAGTAGCTATTATTGCGTTAGATGCGATTATGCATGAGAAATTATGGAGAATTAAACGTTGGAAATGAAAACCGTGATGCAATTCAATCAACGTTTAATAAATTAATTTTTCTAATATATGCTTCAGTCGTTACATACTTTATATAAGTAAATTAATTTTTTAACTTCTTATTTGCCTGCAAATTTCAAGAAAGTTTATTTATAAATAATTTTATTTTTACTTCAAGTTTGTGCAAAATATTTATTTTTATAAAGTTACAAAGTTTGAATTTCATTAGAGAATCAAATATGTTTCACGTGTATTTTCCTAATCACAATTCGACAAAGCAAAAAAATCCAATCAGTGCGTCAAATTTTAAGCAAGAGGCACATTCTTTCCGCATTCGAATCGATATATCACAGATATGTTCATATATTTTATGTTTACGTAACTCGCCTATATAGGCATATATCTACGGAGGTCAGGGCCAAGTGCACAAATTCAAACGGTCCAGGTAAGGTTCGCGTGGCGCTTAGACATGCGCAGTGACGTCGACACGGCACTTTCAATCGAAACCAAACAACCTTTTACCTTCTTTTTTTAATTCGGATGAGAATTAATTCACGAAAATGTACTCACGACATTTTCAGGGATCTTGTGACCAGCCAGGTACTTGACGTTCTCGTGCTCTTCGTTGATGATGTCCGTGAGCTTGCGGCCGTCGATTATCTCCTCGTAGACGTACATCGTGACCCGATCCTCGAAAATATCCTTTTCCGCCGCATTGGCGCCGACGATCTTGGCGATCGCCGAGCCCCTGGAAAGTAAAAGCGCGAACGAAAATCGTTTAGTCGACAAAGTCTCATCGGGCATCGATCCCCGGGCAGCGATCCTGAATAATTCGCGAGCTCGCAACGGCGGAGGTTTCGATTCGCGAGGGGTGCGCGGGCGAGAGTTCGAGATACATCGATATTCCCCGCGAGCGATGGATGGACGGACGGGACGGACAGATGAGAGGTCAAGGACAAGGGTAGATCTGGCGGCGGCCTTCGCCACTAAAAAAGATTACGTTACGCGTGCGAAGCCCGGAAAGCCGTAGGCGTTTGCCGTCGACACATGCGCGCTCGAGTGCTCGGAGAAGTTGGAGAAAATTATTATCTGCGGTAAATAATGATTTAGCTACGGGTGACTGCGGAATTCGATTCTGTTCGGATAAATCGGCGAAGATATTGGGTGGCACTTTGACTCTTTACTTTTAACGGTCTGGACACTTATGATTTTGAAAGATTTTACAATGTAGAGCTACAGTAGATTATGTAAGAAACTCTCAAATATTCGATCATTTTCTTGTCACGTGCCAATGAATCATTATGAAACAATGTTGTTTTTTTTTGTTTATCAAAGGTGAACATTAGTCTGCTATGCACACAGTCATTTCAAGTAAAAGAAATCGATGTATCCTTGTACGATGCAGACGAGTTATGTACGTACGATCTATTTCCTTAACGCGAAGGGCAAATATAGATTGAACATTATGCATTGAGCATTGATCTGCCTTCCTTTGAGCAAAGTTCAGATTTGAAGCCCGTTAGTAAGAAGGAAGCTTGATAAAATTACAGTAAGTCCACGTTTGTCGTAACAAAATGGAAATACCTTTAAACGACGATAAAAGTTTATAAAAATACCGTAAAAAATTCACAAATCTTTGTTCGGAAAAGTGCTCTTATTTCGAGAAAAACATATTTTATTGTTTCAAAATTTCGGGTCTTATTGTTATGTTAGAATAGCTGATCAATTGCAACTGTTCATCATTATTTTTCCTCCGAGACAAGGTTTTCTTCTTATTCAGACGCTAGATATTCTCGGGTTATCTCGCGTGCGAGTTAATCGAAGAATGAAAGATAAGCGAGTTTTTAGCGCAGTTGTAGTTTTATTACTTTTCAGCTTGAATATTTTATTCTAATGATCAACTGCCGTTGGACAAATAACTTTTTGTTATAATAAAGCACCTTTTCTCAACAGTATTATAGTCAGAATTACTTTGTTAAAAAAAAAGAAAAAACACTTGCCGCGTAAAATATAAATATTTTTATTCAATTTCATCCAGAAATATCTAATATGTTCAAGGAGTTAACGACCATGAAAAAATATTTTCAAAAAATAAAGCAATCAATCGACCAAGAAATACACGAATAAAAGCATCAATTCTTGATTAAAAATGGTTACACACCACGATTTTTTAACCTTTAATTGAAAATGAGTCGAAACTGCTCGATTTATAACGTTAATCGAGTAAACGTAATCTTCTATATGAAGCGATGCGCTAATCGTAAGAAAGTGTTCGAACAATACTATTTACAAAGAAAGCTACAAACACTGTATAAATTTAGAATTTAAGTGAAAAAACACGAAGCTTGTCAAATGACATTTAACCTCAAAGTCATACGATGAGGATTACAAAGCCTAACCTCTGGATAAAAGAAACTTACCAGTTTCCAGAGCCAATGATGCAGACGCTGTGTCTTTCAGCCATGTTTAACGTATACACTTGTTTAGATTGTCAAGAGGAAGGAATAATACCACACGGACGGGCCTTGGATTCGTGTGCTTCAACACAAATGCGCGCTAAGAATTCAGTCCTAACGAGGCGAGGATCGAAAGTCGACTGGAGAGTTCAGAGCGGCGGCAGACTACGTTGACTGGAGAGGCCAGTATAGCATATCGGACTCCCGCCCTTCGCACTTCGACCGTATGGGAGCTTTGCTTTTTTTACGCGCAGCCGCGTACACGTGCGAGCCTCTCCGAGCAGCTTGGACTATCTTGGCTGCTATGATTGGTGCGATCCTTTGGCGCCGGGCTGCGCCGTCAGTTGCATTCGGCGTATCGTGCGTTTGCTTTCAAATGGCGCGATAAGGTCCAAAGGCGAGTTGTGGAGTTTATAAATTTAAAAAGAAATGCACAAGCAGGCGGAGCTTAGGACGGGCCGAGGTGGCTTCGATGAGGGATTGGGATATTCTATGTTAGGGTATGAGGGAGGGAGGATGGTCATACGTGCGAATCTAAGAAAATGGTGAATATTTTTCTCTGTCATAATAATATTTATTAATATTTATTTTGTACCCTTAGTTATATACTTATTTACATTTTATTACATATTTTTTACATTTCTTAATTTTTGTACAGTTCATTTTTTATTTAAATTTTAAGCAAATGACAAGTTCTGTCTCTAAATATATATGAATCCTTGAATATCATTATTTCGAACAGTCATTTACATGCCATTGCGAAATAGTGAATGGTCCACCGATCGAACCGGTCAAAATATTATTTTCATTTATTCGGCGAATATTTCGGTGCATATTGATTTCAAGTGTAATATTCATTTATTTTTATAATGAAATACTATTAGAAAAATCGTTCACTAAATAAATCACTCAAAATTGCACTGATTTAAAGAGTTGTTCAAAAAAATTAAATTTTGTTTTATGATACAGGTTTGCTTACTGAAATCTGCCCTTTCACTTTTCATATTTTTAGGACAAAAATTAAGTGTTAAACTGCATCGGCATAACATTTTTCAGTTAACACATTAACATATTGAAACGATAAATATTAACAATAAATTATATATTTTGGAAACGTAGCCTTTTAAAAATTACTTTACGTGAATAAAAGATTGAAATAGAAGATTATTTTTATCTTATATTTACATAATGCACTTTTCTGCCATTTAGTGGTTGTGCAGGTCTGTAGTTGTGGTCATCGCCATGGTTTAACTGCACTTTCCGAAAGGATTCAAGCTGCGATAAAAAACAAAATTAAGAACCTGTATCAATTATGCAATATATTTATATTAAAAATAAAATTTTAACTGGAAGCAAATAATCTTCCGAACCAAAAATTATAGATTGAAAAACTTGTTATTTAAGCCAACGTTTCGCTTTTTAAGTAAAAAAAAAAACTTGCGTGATAATATCACATATCAGTTAACAATTAAGTATTAATAGATTCAATGGGTGCTGTTTCAAGTGTTTTTCTTATACTTAAAAAGAATTGAAGAAGATAGTGCATCGAGAGTATCGAAACGTTGGCTTAAATAAAAGTTTTTAAATCTAACTCTTGCTTCGGAGGTTCATTTGCTCTCAATTTCCCTCATTACTTAACAGAGAAGCCGATCGAGCGTTCGGATCATTTATTTAAATTAAAATTTTATTTTATTTCAACACTGCTCTCATTAGAAACCAATAATAAAAAAAAGTTCACAAAAACTTTGCTCGTTCGTTCAGCATCAGAAGATAATAAATTCAAAAGCTACCCAACGCCGTACCTCGCTTATAGTTACATCTTTGATCCGCGCGCACAATATCCATATAACGGACTCGGTGCAAGGCGGCGTCGTCAGTGAACCAGAGTACGTTACGTATCCTTCCTCCAGCTGTATGTTGAAGAAATAAAGAGGGAATGGATCTATCGGCGTGCTGTCGCCGGGTTTTAAAACCGCGGACAATCCGCTCTTCATGTTCTCGATGCCCGTGTTTACGTTTTTGTCGATCTGGAATAATTTTTTGGCCATGTATTAATCGTAATAAGCCGGTAAACCAGTGATAATAAAAGACAAAAGCTTGAAAATTGGATCAGGTCCAATTTTGGAGTTGTGATAAATCTAAAAATGACAAATTTGTAATTTTTTTTAACATGCATTAAGAGCGATTTGAACACCGATACTCACTTATCATAGACGGTAAATTACGGAATTCGGAAAGAATTTTGTGCGAAATATCAGTCAACGGGTTATATTTACCGACAAAAAAAATCCAAGTACGGCTACTCCGTCGTTGTGTTTCAAGGCTTCAGGTAAATTTCCGTAAGCCTTTTTGTAATGGACCATATGCATCTCCAGCGGATAACTGAAACAGTCGTTAACAATGTAATCAGTACTCGTACTGTTTTAGGACGAAAATGATTTCTTTATTTATCGTTACCTCTGGTTACTAACGGTGTGCTCGCTGCCGGCGTAGTTATCAGCGCCCCAATGGAAGTGTACTTGAGCAAATTCATAGTGGCCATCAAGTGGACCTCCGTAGATCGAGGGTACGCCATCCTCGAGCCATTTCCCGCTCAATTGAACTGTAGAAAAGAAGCTTTAGTTTTTATTTGTGGGAAAGAAAGCTTCGATCCCTCGATCAATTTTGCTCAACCTCCGCGCATTTTAACGAATTGCCAGCGACGGCATCAGACGTCTTTGTTTAACGAAAAGAAGAAAAAAGCAAGATTACCCGAGTGCCCGTTGTTGGCGATGGTCATGTCGAGCGGCCAATTCTCGTAGTTGTGGAAGCTCAAGGGCAGCTGGCGATCCTCCACGTCGACGTTTTGCAGGGCGACGTCGATGGGCGACTGCCTGTAGCCGCCGCAGGCCTTGAAATAGGTGGTCCAGTCGCTCGGGGCTTTGTAATCAAAATGACCGCCGCCGTCGCCGTCGGAGTCGTGATCGCCGTTTCCCTCGTCTGCAAATTGCACCCGCAAGAAAGCTTAGCATATATGATGGGCAATCGAGTCCGACCGCGCGGATCCCTTGGCGCTCTCCACCTGCTTTCGAAGCGAAACCAGGCCACGGAACGTAAAATACTTGCCGCGGCTTAGTTCACGAATGTATAAGCGCTCGCGAAGATTCGAAAATCGACGCTGACTTCGGGGACGCCTAATTGATGCACAAGTTTTCGTGGGATAGATCTCAGTTCCTAATTCTTATAGACTTGAGTGTGTGTTTCCGGAAAGGAGATGCTTCAGGAGGTAAGGGGGAATTTGATCGGGAAAGCTTTCACGCGATTATTCAAGTTCAGTATCTCACGCGTCAGGTCCCCTGACGCGACAATAATGGATTTCAAATCATTGACAATTAAAGTATTCTACAAGCATGTAAAATGCTTAGAAAACAGATTAGTTATTCCAAAAACATATTAGGCGGAGCGGCGCGCTGCACTCTAAATCGGCGAACAAAAAATGACCAGAACGAGCGAGAATTCCGCTCAGAAGAGGCTTCCAGCTGATTCCGTAAGCGTGGCTTTGTTCCACAAGAAGATTACGCATCTTCTCGCGGAACAAAGCGCTGCTTACGGAATAAGCCGAAGATGCATAATCTTCTTACCGACTGTCGAAGCTTTTAATTTACATATAGTTCGGATAACTGCGGAGGACGAGCCTGAAATTCGGATATAAATTTAGCGTCACTCGCGTACGTGGGCAGGACATTGTACGTCGTGGCCGAGTCGACTGACAATTGTGCGCAGGAGGGTTCGTCCTGTACAAAGTGCGCTAAAAAAGTACACCGACCATGAACACTTTGCAGTCGTTTTGTAAATAAAACAGCTGGTGAACTTAATAGCCAGGCCCGTCCCTCTTATGAAGTAAAAATAATGCAAAGAAAATTGACTATCTCACCATAAATTTAACCTGATAAGTACGTAGACGGAAATCAATAAAGCAGTAGATAGATTAATAGCCTTTTTTTATTCCAATCCTCAAGTTTGGGTGTAGATAGAAGCAATTGCTAGATATAATGAAAAGAAACTATTTTATATATATTAGACAGTTGATAATAATATCTCGTTTTTTAAGCTAAAGTTATTAAGATAAAATTAACTTTCACGTTTAGATTTTTCATAATATTATTGAAGAGATGTGTTCTTACTGGTTAGTAAACTCAAAATATGAAGAGTTGAAAAAAAGCTTTTGAAAAGAAGTTTTTTTTAAACGTTTAGCAATTTTAATAATGCAATGGTATTTATAAAAGAAAAGGTTTTTTTTCGTTTGGAAGTGGTATTTTGAGAGTGTCGAACGTTGAGAAGAAAATGTATCATTGTAGTCCGAAAAGTTAAATAAAATCAAAGCTCGTTTAGCATTTTTCTTTAAATAGAAATTTAATGACTGATCCGCGTTTAATTTTGATATTTTACATAATTGTTTGTTCAGATACAACTTGCCTAACCGATGCCGTTTCGAACGGTTTGTTTGGCAGTTTAAACGACGTTTGTCTTACGTTTGGTACAGCAATAAATGACAGTATGACAAATGAATCCTCGAATACAAAATGTTCGACAAAACTTTATCGAAAAAGTTGACCCTTCCAAACCTCCTCGGTCGACGAGCAACGAGAAAACTTGTCACAAGATCGCGAGCAACCAACATACAACGACCGAATTCATCCACAGCCTTTCGCAAAATGTCCCGAAAGCACACCGAAAAACGTAAGCGATCTTGAAGAAAAAGCTCCTGGCACACACTCACGACTTCTCTGCGACGAGTCCCCCGCTGTTCGGCTGCGCGCGATCGTCCCCCGCCTGACGAGCAGCAGCATCGTCAGGATCACGACGGCGGGTCTCGCGGGCATCTCCGAGGAGCCGAGGCGCGCAGAGAGACAGAGAGACGTCCGTGCTTCGGCGGCTGCGCCTCGCGGGTGTCCCGAGCGCGTTTTCCGCGACAAAAGTCGATTTTTCGGCCGTCGCGCGCGCCGCGCTTCGAAGGAGCTTCGAATAAGGTGGGACGCGCGCTGCCGATTCCGGGCTCCCGAGAGTACCTTTTGAAAGAGCAAAACACGGGCAGCGGCCGAGAGAGAGAGAGAGAGCGAGAGAGGTAGATAGACAGATAGATAGAGAGAGAGGGGAATGACAACTAAGTTGATCTACGGGGACGTATTCATAGCCACTATCCGGTAGGACTGCTGTCTTACTAACCTTTTTCGAGTCGGATTTTGAAAATTTCGCGGGCGCTCGAGCTCGCGAGCCCCTCGGGGGCTCAGGCCCGCGGAAGGTCGAGCTTCCGACAGGAGGGCAAGCGGCCCAGGAGGAGCGCGAATGCGGACCGAAGCTGAAAATTCGAGCGTGGACGGGCGCTCGCCGCGGACCATTGCGTAATCGACATTCGTGTGCTCCTCATTAGGTGTTACGTGCGCGCGGTTACAAGCGCTCGGGCAATTGCACTCATTAATTATATTGGATCAATGTACACACTTGCGCCGGGCCGGCATATGTGCGCGATGCTTTATAAAGCGCGTCCGAGCGTCCAGCCCAATTGCGCGCGCCCGAGACACGAGAGAAACAAAGATGCGACGGAACGATGATGAGCGCGCTGGTTTCCACTCGCGAAAATCGGTAAATGCGCGCGCCGCGCGACCTCGCTTAAACTACTTTATATATGTGTATATGTATATGACGCTTGTCGCGCGGCCCTGAAACCAATGTCTGGACGGTTACATTTTCCGTCCGAGCGGCGAATGCGGGAGGCGGTGGGTTTTAAAAAAGACGATGCTTTTTGCGCACTTTTAATTGGGCGCCGTTCCGATTGGAGCTGCGAGACGAAGGGACGGGTTGAACTTTTGGAATTGACAGTTTTGAGGAAACGGACATTTTGTTTGATTCAGTTGAAGGTGGATTATTTTTTATGTTGAAAACAGAAAGATCTCAATTGTTTTTTTTTTTTTTTTTTGAGAAAGTAACAAAAAGACTTTTAAGTCGTTAAAAGTGAGAATGTTACGTTAACTTTAACAGGATCGTAAAAGCGACTTATATAGCTATGAGCATGAAAACAAAAACTGTAAATGTAAGCGTTACGTTAATCGTAATGCTTCGCGCTTTGATAACTTTGATAACTTTTTATTTTGTATTGATTGATAAATTATCTGCTTCCTTTTATTTTAAACACTTTTTTAAACTTTCAACTTTCACTTCGTTCTTCCGCGATAAATCATCGTCGAAAGTAAACAGCACATCAAAAAACTGTCGGAAAAAACTATTTTTATTGCCTCGAAGCTCTCGGAGCAGCCCTCGGAGAGACACTTTCAGATAAGGGGATGAGTTACGGTCAGAATGTCCCATACGGATACGAACGCGTTCGAATGTTTTTCGAGGAATTTTTATGTTTAATGTCGGGCTCAACGTGACAAAAAAAAAAAGAACTTGCTAAGAGAATACATATCACAGATTTATTACTGAGAGCGAAAACTGACTTTTACAACGTACGGCTAAATTATCTTGATTTGATTTTTATTACACATCACATCGGAATAAAATTTCATTGTATTGTCAGTAGAGTAAGAACTTTTTAGACTTGCAAAAATTTTTTCCTTTAATGATTGAACACTCGAAATAAATTCTATTACAAGTCGTTGTACATTTTTAGGCCATATTGCCAATGAAAATTTATATATAATAAAATAGTTTAATAATACTTAAATTAATATATACGCACCTTCAATTTTCAAACAATACTTTAATAAATTTATGAAATTATTTTTTAATGAAATTATCAGATTATTTTTTAATCAAATATATAAAGTATTAAGTATTAGACTATTGAGTATTAAGTATTAGACTATTGAGTATTAAGTATTAAACATTACTTATTGAAGTATAAAGTATTACACCAGGCTCTATTTATAATCTTTGCCATGGGAGTTTAAATAGTCTTTATTGACATTAAGAATTTCAAAAGTCTTTCCTATAAACGAACAAACCGAAATTCATAATTAAATTTAAATTTTAAGTAAACACTAATTTTTAAATTTAAAAAGAATTCATTTTAATAGTTTTGCCGTCTGGGTTCCTTAGAATCGCCTTTTAACCCTAATATAGATCTTAGCAAGTAACCTTACAAGGGCCTTATGATCTATTCAGGCTACCGGAAAAATTTTCTACTCGGAAATATACTTTTTAAGGACCTTATAATAATTCATAGGTGCCGTTTAAGGTCCTAATTTTTCCCTTAAATCAGATTCTACTTGGGTGAATAGCCCTACTTAAAAATTGATCAGTCGAAAATAAGTTTTAGAATTAATTTCTAATTGGTTAATATTGAGATAAAAGCTAATTTAACATGAATTTAAATTATTTTGAGACGATTATTATGCAGACAAACAATTGACGCTTTTTAAATTTCAGCTTCAGATGGCTCGTTGGTCTAGGGGTATGATTCTCGCTTCGGGTGCGAGAGGTCCCGGGTTCAAATCCCGGACGAGCCCGCAGTTTTTTTTTTTGTTAGCGCTCATAGAAAGCGCGTAGAAAAATTTAAATATATTACTCAAATTTTCTATAATTATAAGTATTTATTAAATTGTTAAATATTTTTAGACAACTTGGACTTTTAATGTTTTATTAATTTTTATAAATAATTTAACTGACCAATTTCAAAACTTAAATCAAAGTAAAATTTCTAAAAGTTTATTGATATCATTAGTTTTCTAATAGTTTCATATCTTAATTTAAAATAGTCATTGCAATAATAAATTATTTTCTAATAATTAATTTTTTATACTTTATCGTACTTTAAATAATTTAATTTAAATAAATGTTTGATTTTACATTTAAAAATTAATGTTAAAAAAAATTACAAGTAGAACAAATTTTAATTCTGTTGTAAATGTGTATGTATGTATATATATATATATATGTATATGTGTGTGTGTTTGAAACACGTCAAGTTATGCTTCTTTTAAAGAAATCTATTTTATCGATGCGCCACGTCAGGATTGTTGCCGTTGTTGGACAAAATACTTTGGGACACCGTGTAGCCAATTTCAGGACGTAGATACACAGAAAGTATACCTATGTATATAATTTAATATATAGATATACTTCCTACGTTATTTCACTCTGAAATTAGCTGTAGGGTGTCCCATTATATGTACATAGTTTTTTGTAAATTACAGGAACTATCAAAGAGCGCATGCAGGCTCTGCTATTGGAAGACGAATAGGATTCAAAATACAAAGATGTCTCACATCTGGGATCCAGCAAAGAAACATAGCGATAGAGAAAGGTTACATTTTTCGTATAAAACATGTTAATAATTTATATTAATCACTAAACAATATATTGACGTTATGCAATGACAATGAATCATGATTTATCAGAAAATGTTTGTTAAACTATTCGAAAAAACTAACCTAAAATATTTAATTCTTTCGAAATAATAGAAAAATAAATTGAATATTTTTAATATGTTAAATAAATTCTGATTTCTATAATACGAAATTATTGGTTTTATGAATGTACATGGTCAAAGTTACCCATTCAATTAAACTCTAATGTATATTTTTGTAAATTTAGGTGGATTTGCATCTATCCAGCTTACATCAATAGTAAAAAAACACTTGCAGAAGGTCGCAAGCTTACAAAAGAAAAATGTGTAGAAAACCCAACTCATCAAGAAATTCGTGATGTACTTCTAAATGCTGGTTTAAAAGTTGGTGTAGAGAATAAACTTTACCCTCGAGAGCGCAGTAAAGAACTTCTGTGTCGTGGAAGAATTCGTGTGCAGTTAAGAAATGATGATGGAACTCCATTTAGTAATGACTTTCCAACAAGAGACTCACTTTTAATTTATTTGGGTAATAATATTCCAAAATTAAAGATTAGGCAAGGAAAGCAATCTTCTGGTGAACAAACAATACAACAAACTTCATCAAATACATCAAAAAAAGGAAAAGGAAAGGGTCGGAGGTGAACATATTATCAGTTCTGTAATTTTTCAAATATATTTTAAGGACAATAGTTATGCAATTTATCATTATGTATACTTTTACATTATTAAATACAAAAACCACTTTATCAAGTTAATATTCTGTTGAATTTCAGTTTTTGTACTTTTTATAAAACGTTTCAAATGAACAACTTTAATAATTATCAACATTATAAAAATAAATTAAGAAGTTAAGGATACTTAAAATTTTTGTGGAAAAAAGGAAAATTCAAATATTTTATTTATAAAAATAAGTTTATTGTAACATTATAAATTTTTGTAAAAAATTGTTGTATATTAACATAAAAGTATATACTCTAAGAGTATGTCATATTATTAATTCTAAAGTTGATTTTCATACTTAAACTTTAACAATCAGACTTTTCTACATCTTGTTTTTCCAGATATTGACAATTTCATAAGTTGAATTCTTTCTAAATTTTCAATTTTGTTTTTTCTACAGATTTTTTAGCTTTAATTTCAGCATTTAAATTTTCTACTTTTGACTTTATTACTTTTTCTATAACCGAAGTTTGAGTTGTTCTTTCTACATTATGGACTTTTGGTATCCTTTGTTTGGATTCACTTTGAATTTTAAATTGTTCTTCAGTTTCTGTAAATTCAGTTTCATCAAAAGATTTTGAAGTTGTTTTAACATCTCTGGTCACTTTTGATGGAACCTGCTCTTTACTAGACTTTTTACATATTTTCTTTTGCTTAACAACTGGAACCTCAACAGTGTGATATTCCTGAACATTCGGTTGTCCAACTATCGGAGCTACTTCAATTTTTGAAGGTGATTGTAAGTTGGTGATTGGGTTCTGCTGAGTTGCAGAGGATGAATCGCCATTGATATTACCAAAATAAGGCATTGTCATAGGTGAAGCTAAAATGTAACCAGCTGGAGGTTGAGAAACAAAGCTAGGATACGGCGAAAGGCTGCTTATAATTGGACCATGAACCATTGGCATTGAGAATGACGGCATTGGATGAAAATATGCTGTTTGAGGAGTACCTACAGAAGGATTTATTGCACCAATTAATTGAGAATTAGAATCTTTGGAAGCTGGATTTTGTGAGCCAACTGTTGGACTGGTACCATCATATGTAGTAGGCTCTTTAATGGTATAGGATTCTTTTGGCATCTGAAAAATATCAAATAATTTAATTTAAAACATATATTTGTAAAATTTAAAAAAATGTTTGTTTGTCAAGGTAACTTACACTTTCTGATGTTCTTGATGGATCATAGCCTAAACGATGCATGAGGGTATTAATAAAGTGACCTGGCGCACTGACTAAATCATTAATGCCAGGTGACTCAGTTACTGTCTTAATAGCTTGTGGAATTCCAAGCATAGGCTGCGTGAGATGTTGAGTCAAGATGTGTAAAATAGTTGGACCTAAGTTTTCTGAGTTTGGTGAATTGGTTGCACCTAATAAATTTGGTGAGATTGGCAAATTGTTAGGATTAATGGCAGCAATTGTTGGAGCATTGGAACCTGGAATAATGTGTATAATTGTTGCTCCATTAGAGTTCTCTAGGATTTGAGGATTTGATGGTTGAGCTGAAATTTCTTGATAATTATCTCCTGGAGAAGACATTGTTTCTTTGGGCTGAGTGATAATTTGTGCTGCTCCTACGCAATCGTTATCTGAACTTGAATCTAGTTGTGACTGGGAAGGGGAGCCTACCATCATTGCTTGGGGATGAAATTGAGGTGTGAATACAATTTGTTGGGGTGGGTTGTACTGAGGTGGGCTCAGTACAAATTGTTGAGGTTGAGGTGTGCCCAGTACATATTGCTGAGGCTGAGGTGGGTTCAGTACAATTTGCTGAGGTTGAGGTGGATTCAGTATAATTTGCTGAGGTTGGGGACTGCTCACGTCCTCAGATGTAGCTTCTACACAATCTGAGCTTTTCGTCTTGGCTGCATAAGGTGGTGCTTTGAAAATAGATCCTGTTATTGGTCCATCATTCATGAAATATTTGGCTACGTTATCGATATAATCTAGAAAATAGTTCAATATATATATATATATATATATATATAATTGTTTACAAATAACTTGTATTAATAACTATAACTACTTGTTAACTTTATGCTCACTTTTTCCGTGCACACGCTTGGATCCTAGTGTACATCGAGTAG
>JAWWEM010029080.1:0-17009 GCA_035582935.1 Ormyrus thymus | reverse complement strand
CTGCATAAATCAAGTTTGTCTCTCGATTCATAAAAAATATAGCAATTTTAACTTAAACATTTTTCTCCGTGTATAGGTGGTATTTTCGGATGTATTGATCCCAGAAATAAATACACCATGGATATATATTCCTTTCTCGAGCGCACGTGGCTGGCTTCCTCCTTCGACAAAAGGGAGTCTTGGGGCTCGAAAAATAGAAATAAAACTTCCTTCCCAAGGTCGCCGTCGCTGCTCTCCTCGACGGCGCTCCCGCGCTGGCGAAGCTTTTCCATCGATTTCCCCGGTGGCCGATGGCCTTTTTTTCCGCGCCGCGCGAAAGACGAGCACATCGCGGTGCGCGAACGCAGGAAAACCGATTTTTTCTCTCTCTCCCGGCCCGCGAAGCCTGGATGTTTTTTCATTTTCCTTGTCGGTCTCTCTCTCTCTCGTCTGATTTATCGCTCGGCCGATTGTGCAGTCGCAGTGTAAAAGGCTTGTGTGAGCAAATATACCGACTTCGCTGCGTTGTTTTTGTAACGAGTCGAGAGAGATAACGATTTCTATCTCATGACTGGATTTTGCTCCTTGGAAAAGTTAACGTTTACTCGGAAATACGCCGACTCGTTATATTGGTCAAATGGAATATGAAAGTTCAAAGTTCTTGAGATCGCGCCAAGCGGCGGGATTAACACGTCGACAAGGATTCTTGGATCAATAGAAATTTTCATATCGAGGCACATTTTACAATCGAGCGGATATAAGCCGGCGTGTGAGTCACGCCGTGATCAAACTTCGCGATCGTTATTTGTTTGTCGGGCACGCCGTCACTATTTTTAGTACCTGACTTCATTGTCGGAGCCTCATTATATCAATAACTTACAATTAGGGACGCCAGGAGTAAAGAATCATCGAGTGCATCTGTGATTAGAACCAGTCATAATACAGATAATACTGCCTCAAAAATTGATTGATGCATTAAATTATATTAAAAAAAAAAAAAAAAAAAAAAACTAATGACGATAAATTGTTTTTTTTTTGTATGCTTGGTATCTAAAATTGATTAACGGATCATCAAGATTCGTGAACTTTAGCAATCTTTGAACCGATTTTTTTACCCGCGAAAGACTAAATTGCATCGATAATACAGTTAATTGGCTATCTCGCTGACTGATAAGCCGCAGTTTGTGCGTTATCAAGAAGAAAACCCCTCGCGATTTTCAGCCGCTGAAAAGAAAAAATATTTTCGTACTGGTGTGATGCTGCCGCGAAATAATATTTGACTGTTTACCGTGTCAAGAGACGATAATGAACAGGCCAGAATCTGTGGAAAACTACCGAGGGACATCTCGCTAGAAGATAAATACAATCATTGATTTGGAGAGCGAAAATGGCTTTATTTTTAGGCGTATTTATGTTATTGCAGGTATCTTCTATTCTTCGTCAATATAACGCTGCTTTTAATTTTACTAACGATAGATCCGACGATGTGCATTATTGCAGGCAGAAATATATAATCGATTGAAGTTTCCTTATTCTTTAATAAAACGGTTTTTTCGCCGTATACGTTTTAAAAACGTTTATCGAAGTAACGAGTGCTGAAGCTATAACAACCGTCTTATCTGGTAAATTAAGCGACTCTCGGAATTACAATGATTTACACGCATCCGAGAAACTGAAACGAGCCGCGCGATAAACGGATTCTATTGACCTCAAAACTAAATGTTAAAGCTCGTACTCTTAATTGTTTCAGACCAAATGTAGTGTCAATGGCGTTTGACCTCACTCGCAGCTGAGCCTTCCATCCACGACGAGAGAAAATCCGATTAAGGAGGTTAGTTCACGTGGAATATCTCATTGTGCGTTGCGCTATCCTTTTTTTTGGTCCGACTTGCATTTTGACGCGCGGTGTGATTTCAATGACACCGACGTACGTGAGCAATGTCTCGTTCTCGCCTTGCAGCAGACTCTTTTTTTCTTCATCTGGCTTCGGCCAGAGTGCAAAGGGGAATTCAGTTCTAGCAATGGCAGATTTTTTCGATCGACCTCATTTAACGGGATCCTCTAGATTTGGCAACAGATATATTTGTTTGTGATTTCGTTTTTCAAACTATTTTCGCGACTCTTTTGTGCAGAATTCGTTTGTATTTTCAATTTTATGGAGCGACGGTAATAAAAAAAATATTTTTATTAGCGTGAATGTTTTTCAACAATAAAGTCAAGGTGAAAAATATATAATATATTTATAGCTGCTAAAATGTTCGGATGCAATCATTTATTTTAGTGCTTTACTGTTATACTTTAGTCATAATCGTACTTGTCGAGAAGAGATTTGGAAAAAATAGTATTTTTTGAGTATTTTTGGCGAAACGTCAATGACGCGTGCCAACTTTTTCACTTAGTTGTTCGCAAAGAATATGTTGACTATTTTTTTTCTTTTTTTGTGGTCAATATTTCAAATGAACAATTAGAGTAAGTTTTCAAAAACAAAGATTTTCATACCTCCCACAAAAAAAAAGATTTTGCTTGCACGATTTTCGGTAAAAACAAAATGAGAAAATAAGGAATTTTAATCTGCGTTTTAACCGCGAATGATTTTTGAATACGCAGCTGCGTGTACGCATCTGCATATCGGAGGTATTCCATTTATGCATCGGTAAATCTTGAAAAACAGGAAGTTTTCGAGGAAATTCTATCTTAGTTCCAGTGAAAATATATAACTCATAACCTACAATAAAAGAATTTTATTGGATTCACATTTTATATATAGAAACCTTTCAAGCTCTTGAATGTTTTATTGTATAACACGCCCGTTTAATTGAAAAATATTCATATTGTCCTTTTTAACTGAAATAAATCACGTTCCAAAATGCAACAGACGAAGGCCGAAAAATTTCCTGTTTTCGGAGCCACCGAGCCTCTTCCCACATTCATTTCCTCCGTTCGTGGTTGATCGGTAAATATTCCAAACGTAAAAATCGAAAATACGTACTACAAGGAAAAAACGAGAGCCGCAGCTCCACCTGCAAAACACACGAATCGCCTCCTTGCAGGCGAAACAAAGCCGAAATCGAAAAGCCAATGGAAAGCTCAGCCGATAGAGAAATTATCGATATCGGAGGAGTGAATAATCGCTTCCTCTCTCTCTCTCCCTCTCTGTTAGCTTCGGCGAAGGCATCCTTGAGCGTGGCACTGACCCTAAGCAGCAGCAGCAGCAGCGGAGCGCCTGCGTCTCCAAAACGGATGCGAGCTGCCGCGCCGCCGCCGCCGTCTTGCCTCCTGCAACCTTCCGCGCTTCCGGCAAGCGCGCCGAGCAAGCTACGCGCATAATCGTCTGGAGCTGATAAATTCGCGCTCTCGGCACCGGTTATTTCTTTTTTTTTCGCTTCCCCCTTTTCGAAAAGGCGAGCGGCCGCTCGTCGCTTCCTGGATAACGAACCCGACCGCGGTATCCTTTCGCGGTTCTTTTTTCGCGGAGTAAAATTGGTCCGCCGAGCACTTTTTCCCTCTGACATTCGGGTAATGGATTTTCCTGTAACTTTAGGATGTTTTCTAATGTCAAAATATGAAGCAAGCCGCGTCCGTTCGGGCTATATAACTCTCGATTCTTCAAAAGTTATCTGCTCTGCACACAGGGAAAAATGTCTAATGTGTATTAGTCACATTCATTAAATATTAATGAATATTACTAATATGTGGTCATATTCATGTAATATTAATGAATATGACTACATATTAGTAATCCTTTCTCTCTGTGTGTTAACGAAGATCTAAGTAAAATCGATTTTTGTTTAATCACTTGTAACTTGTCAACTATCAACGGTACAGTATTTTAACTATTGGCATTCGAAAGGTGAGATCAAATCCTATCGATTAATAGTATATTTCGATGCAAGTGGGCGAAGCGGGTGATTTCCACACGGGTGCCAAACACTCGTGCGAGGATTATCCGCTTCACTCAGATGTATCGAACCTTATTTTTTTTAACGGAGTGCGCGAAGCGAGCTGAAATAATCACTGTAACTACGTCCTCGACGAGCCTGTAGTTTGTCGCCCGAGCAGAGCGAGTAAACAAGGGAGAGTGTGAAAAATTAATAAACAAAAAAATGCCCGAGCGTTTGTTTCTCGCACGGCGTGCGTAAAGTAAATTGATATGCGCATACGCCTACTTCGCGCACGCAAAACGAGCACAAGAGAGCGAGTTTCGCGCACTCCTTTAAAAAAAATATTTCATCAGAAAATCTTTATTTGTTTAAAAAAGTTATAGCTAAATAAAAATTTACAATAAAATTAAGCTAAAATTACATAAGTAGATTTTTTATGTTCTTTTAATGGTCATTTTTTGTTTGACTATAACTTTTGAACAAATAAAGATTTTCTGATTAATTTTTTTTTGTTTTTAATCGATAGGATTTCATCTCACCTTTCGAATGCCAATAGTTAAAGTACTGTACCGTTAATAGTTGAGAAATTATAAGTGATGAAATAAAAATAGATTTTTCATAGATTTTCGCTAAAAGAGCACATAACTTTTGAAAAATCAAGTGTTAGGCCGAACGGATGGGGCTTGCTTTACATTTTAACATTAGAAAGCAAATCCCAAAGTTATAACAAGAAAATCCTTTACCCAAATGCCGTACACTTTCCTTGTAAGTATCGTCATGTCCGCGTCGATACATCGAAATACTTTTTGAAAATTTTCCGTAAGAACACAGCTCAAAGGATGTTGTTGAAGCCTTCAAACTTAGAATTTATTAACATGAGACAATAATTTATTTTTGAGCCTTTAAGGGGATGTCGGAGTAAAAATTGACGATCACAGTACAATGTGTATTTTTCACGATTAAAACAATTTTAAGTAATTTTCAACTACGGAATGCTAGGTTAGCGAGGTAGCTGCCATCATAAGAAAAGGAAAGGTAACATAATAATTTATGAAAAACAAAAATTCGAGCTAAAAGTTGTGAAATACGACGCGAGGCGGGTGACGAAATTTGACGAAAGATAAACATAAGCCAGATGGGCCGTGCTGTAAAGTTAGACGCATTGTGACGAACCTGTCCGTAATCCTCTTAAAGGAACCGAAAAGTCATTTTACGTCTGGTTATAAAACTGAATAAATATATTGCCGAAGGATCTTAATTAGACTTTACGAACTTAAAGTGAACTGAATTCAGCCGATTAATCAGAACAAAAATAAATTCGAGGAATAAAAATAGCTCTCGAGCTACGGTGCTCCTGTATACGAGCATGAACCTCATGTACGCAAAGTCCAGTTATTTCGAGCTAGTATAGGGAATAACAAAATAAAATAAATAATCAGCCGCTGTGCTATATTTAATATCACTTTGCCGCGAAAGAAAATGTAAAGAGCAAAGCCTGTTGTAAAAGCGAGTTATATCACTTGACAAATTGCGCGGTGCGGTGTATGCGCTTAACTTAATCAAATTTTCTACGTCCCCTTTCTTTTCCACCGAGTAGATACAACCGACCGCGGTCCGCATGGCAACTTCCAAATTTATCTCAAAATAAGCAGCTGGCTACCTCCCTCGGAATAATAAAGTTTCCGTAAACAAAGAGAAAAAAAGCAAACGTCCGCCCGTCGCTCCGAAGGAATGGCAAGAAGCTGTTTTTTTTGTCGTTATACCAACCCGAGCGGAGAGCCAATGCATCAACGCTGCCGCTGAATCTTCTATTTCTAGAGCGACTGCAGCAGCGCGTTTGCGTCACGCGTGATCGTGACGCGCGAAATCCGCCGAGTGCCGAGGCGAGGAGCGAGAGAGAGAGCGGCGAAGGGAAGGGGGGCGGGAGGCGCAACTGGTGTAAATGGAGAATTATTAATAATAAAAACTGATTGCTCCAAACGAGAGCCTCGTTGCCGTTAATATCAACTCGGCGGCGCGACATTGAATCTCTCGAGAGAGTTTCATTTTATTCTCGCAGTTTGCTTGCAGGCTGCCTTTTTTCTTCTTTTTTCGCTTTTCAATCTTCCTTCGCCGCCTCCGCAACGGGCCCACTTAAACTACTGTTTTTTTAGCGTTGCCGCGACATAAAACACTTTTTACTAAAAAGAAAAGGTCACTTCCTCGAACAATTTTCTAAAACGACTTCCCCAATTTCGCATGCATAATTTCGAAGCGTTTAATTTAATCTCAGCGAAGCTTTGCGAAAACGGAAATTCGCAAACCGGCTCTCGGCCGCAATTGAGATTGTACATTTGAGCATATTATTTTTATCTAACAAGTGCCTCTCTGCGCAATCGGGGAGCTTTATTTGGATAACAGGTTTCTTTTTTTTGTCCGCGAGGCAGGCATTTTGAAAGAGACAGCTGTAACAGCCGGTGGAGCATAATTATTTTTATCTCCGGGAAAAAAACGGCGCCGCTAGCAATGGAAAAAGAAAACATTACAAGAATCGATACAATTATATACGTCCGAGGCGCTTTTTAAGCGGGGAAATCCTTATCTCGGCATCATAAGCGCAATCAGCCGAGGCATCGGCCGGTTTTTCCCGCAATCATACGCGACGACGTCGCGGTAAATCCGCGTTTCGAAAACTGGAGAGCGCGAATTTATTTTTCGACACCTTCTAAGTCCCTCCCCCTTTCGTTCGCGGCAGAGCCTCGAAGAAGCACGGCGCAGAAAGGGAGAGAGAGAGAGAGAGGAGTAGAATAACGAGTCGCGAGCCGAAAGAAGAGACTTCGACGTTCGCCAAACAGTTAGACGAACCGACCCGACTCGTTCGCCGCGTCTTCCTCGTCCTTTCTAGTCTCCTCGCGGCGCTCGATAAGGACCTACATAGCGCTTCCTCCTCGCGTCCTCTCGCAGCGCCGCTATATAGTATATTATTCCCCGCCTCGTTCTTCCGCGGGGTTAAAATGTAGAAAGAAGCCCGGCGAGCCCTCGGCCGATTTTCCGATCCATCTCTCCGACGGCCCGTCTGTCTCCTCTCCCTCTCTCCCTCCCCCTGCTTTTCATTAGTCCCGAGTGTCTCCGCATACAGGGTGTTCTCGCGCACGTGCAGCTCGCGGCCGGGGAGAGGGAGAGCGAGAGAGGCCGCGCGGCCAGAGGAGGAAGAGAGAACTCGTGGGATAGGAGGCTGCTTTCCAACGGGCCTCTCGGCGCCGAGCAACGACCGATCGACCTTAAGCTTTTCCACCTATATATATATATATATATATACACCTCTCTCGCGAAACTGCGCTCGACGTATATCGAGCTGCTCGCTGGCTGTCGGATCTCGTTCGGCCGATCGCGGCCGGCTTCGCTTTTTAATATACTCTCTGCTTTCGGGCGCGGGAGCAAAATTGAGAGCCGGTCCGCGCCGCTTGGAGTAGGCAAAGTTCGCGGTTTGAATTATTCAGTGAGCGCGAGAGGGGGAGGGCCGAGCCGAGTTTCTCAATGCGAGAGAGCAATGAGCTGTTGCGCGAAGCCGAAAAGAACTTTGCTTGCGCGCCTATGCTTAGAGTCAGCTTGGACGAGTTTTTACTTTTTTTCCCGTCTTGCGTATATTACTGGAACAGTTTTGTCACCTGCCTGTAGACTCTTCTCAGCTGGCGGGCCGAATTCGCACTTTTTCCATCTGTTTAGGCTCAACATTCTTCGGCGGCAGCTGCCGGCAGTAGAAACAAGGCGCCTCTCGCGACGGAGTCAAGGCAATTTGCGGTGAAATTAATCAAGGCCACATTAGGCGACTTGTCTAGGCGGTCGGCGGGATTATTGGCTTTCGCGAAAACTGACTGGCAAAAAGGACGTTTTCGAAAGTCGAGAAAAATAATATAGCCGCCGCGCACCGCCAACAAGCCCCAGGTACTCGCGTATGTCTACTCGCTTGTTAACTTGGACGTGCGCTCGCTCCAAATCGTCGGAAAAAATTACTCGCCGATTATCTCCCCGCGAACTCGCCCGTAAATTTATCGCTCAATTAAAGTCGCATAAATTATGAAAAGTCGCGCGGCGCGGATACTTAATTGGACGAAGCGGGAGAGCATTGGCGGGCCCAGCTTTTAATTAAAAAAGCACGCGGCAAATAAGAGGAAAATTGTCTTGACGCCTGAAAAAGGCCGGGCGCGCGGACTGCACTTCCACAGCCATTTTCCCTCTCGGCGCCTGCGCAGAACCGTTACGCTACAGGCCGCTCTCGGGCCACTCGGCAGATATCAAAAAGCTATTATAATAGTAATGGACTCCTGGCCGGCGGAGATTGAGGCCTCGATTCTCTCGCTTCCACGTCGTTTCTGCGGCTCGAATTTCCCGGGGCCGCGCTCCTTTCTCGGCTCGGGGACTGCTCGCGCGACCGCGCCGGGCCTTGGCTCTTTGCTTCTCCTCCTCCGCGCGGCGCTCGTTCGAGCTAATGAGATCAGCCGCGGCGCGGAAAAGGCTTTGAAGACTTGCGGCTCGGGCGCGCGATCGCGACTGTCGAAAAAGGCTCACGACTGGCGCAGCTCGACGCTGAATATCGGAGTAAATTCGTTTTCGCTCGAGATTTATAGCCGCTCAAGAGCCGCGGCTATCGACGAATAGTTGTTGAGATCTCGCTGGATGGGAGAGGGGGCGACTTTTTATTCAAACCATTCGAAACTCTCCCGGTGCTTTGGGCCAGTTATGCAGCCGGAGCACTTGGCGAGGCGCTCCTGTTTTACTACCTCCCCGGCGGAAAATTTGCTCTCGAAAAAGTATTTCAATCCCCCCGCGGGAAAGAGAGAAAGAGAGAGCGGTAATCAAGTCCGGCTCTCGAAACAATCTGCTCCTTTGCAGCAAAGCGCCAAACGTTTCGCCACCCAGGCAGGATTCAAAAGAGGCGCCGCGGCGCTCGTTCAAAGCCGAAAAGCGCAGCTTCTCCCGATCGAACCGCCGCGCGAAACGGCAGCTCGGCTTTAAGCTCGTCGACCGGCAGGGCAGCTCTCGACGAGGACTTTAAAAAGGCACAGCGGCGCCGGCTCGTGGGCCCGAGACTGATAAGCTGCCGCCGCCGCTGCTTCTTCCTCCTCGATTCGGCTCGCGCTTTTTCTGCGAGCTTACAAACAATGGGCCAATCGAAATTATTTCTCGCGCTTAGCTTCGAAACAAACTCGAATTGTGAGGTGCACGGAAGAATTGCCATTGGAAAGACGAAACTTCCTCTCACGATTGTCGCCTTCCTCGACGGCTGGCCGTCCTTCGACATCGCGAAAGCGGAAAAGCGCACTCCGTCCCTCCGTCCGTTAAAACTGCAGAGAGGTGAGACGCGCGATTTTCGGAATTCCCTCCTCCTCGGCAATCGGCGCGGCGTCGGCGGCGACGCACGTCGTCGCGGGTGCATCATCCTCGGCGGTTCGTTCACCTCCGCCTGCTGTACTAGCCGGGAGCGGCGGCGGCGGCGGCGGCGGCGGCGCGAGCGCTGACGTAATCCACTTTGCTCCGCGATCGATGTGTGTGCATATAGGCGACAATACCGCCGCTGCTGCTGCTGCCAAGTCGCCCGGCCCGCAAAAAGCCGAATTCTTTTCGCCGCGGCGGGGGAGAAGCTGCTTCGAAAATCCCTGCTTTGCTCCTTTCGGCTGCGTCCTGCGGACAATACTCGTCTTCGGGACGACTTTAATTTCAATGTTTCGAGGGGATAGTGATAAACGGACTTGTTGATTCAGTCGTCTCAGTGCGTATCGCATACATCGGGAGAAGAGGAGGCGGAATTTTCGATTATGGTAATTATAGCTATCGTACGTGACTCCCGGCACGGCTTGGTGGGACAAAGAAACCCGTTTTTCAAAGACCTCTAGCTCTCGTTCGACGTGTGGACGTTATTGAGGAATCTCCTGTTATTTTTTTATCAACAAGAACGACGAGTATATTTGCGTCACCCCTCAAAAATGGAATCTTCCGGCGTTTGCAATTTAATAACGCAAAATTTTTATTACATTTCGCTCCATTGGAGCAGCTCTCTTTTATACACGAGATTCGTGAGGGAGATAAGATTTATCTCGGACGTTCTCGATTTTTTAATGCGCAGTTCGTAGATACGTACGCGCCGGGCTATCAACGCAGGCGGCGCACGGAGGAGGGAGAAAAATATTCTGTTTGCTGGAGAGCCAGTCGCGCGGAAGTCGTTCGTATAATTTAAATCTTAAACGCCTGTTCTTTTTATAATGCACATTCGCGTCGCGCCTATTAGAGATCCCAAGCGCGCGCCTCCGACGTTCGATTCGACAGTTTTCAAATCGTTACAAATTTCAGCCAATTACGAAGCAGCGCGCAATGCGTTATCTCTCCGCTGCAGGTGAAAAAAACAACGCAGCTCCGGCAGAATCTGTGTCGGCAGACCAACTTAATGTAACCCCGAAGCGAAGCGCCGCGCGCGACGATTAATAAAAAAGAGTTTCTCCTCTTTACGTAAGGCAAAAAGCTCTCGGCGAACAATAACCGCGGCGATGTGGCGGCTCGAGTGAGAGAGAGAGAGAAGTCGGGCCGTATTCCGTCGGAGGCGTCCGGCACTCCTGTTCCTGCGTGCCAAGTAAAATTTAAGATTCGCCGAGCGTGGCGTAACTGTAAAGAGAGCCGTCGAAAAAACTCAGCTGCGCATCCTCGAGTGTGCGCGGGAGAGAGAGGAAGGCGCAAAAAAACGAGGAGCAGCCGAGTCGCTCTCCCGGCAGCGGCTCTCTCTCTCTCCTTCGATTCGAGAATCGGAGACATAAACGCGCCGAGGCGCATAGGACAGGCCGTTTACTGCGGAAATTTTTTATACCTGGGCGTCTATTTGTCCTCCTCGGTTGTCCAAGTCAAGGAGAGAGGTGGGAAGCTGGGTGGGATCGACAGAGGATTTAGGATGTAGACCAATAAATGTAGAACAAAAGACGTGACCACAATCTTCGGGGAAGATTGTGGTCACGTCTCTTTAACGTTGAGCTTTGGCAAGGCTATTAAGTTTTTATTGCACCCCAGGTGTAGAAATTGAAAAATAAAAGGCGATCAGGATTAAAGATGATTATTCTCAAGTACTTTAGTAGTCTGAAGTATTTTGAATAAGTTTCTATTCTCGTTCTCGGGTATTTAATCGGGTAAGTAGAAGCAAGATAGTACTGCAGCTTTCAAAAATTCGAATAAATATAACTAATAGAAAATAGATAAAACCTCTAAATTATCTATTTCAATTCTATCCTCCTTTCTCATCGATATTATCTAAACTAAGTTCCTAAGTAGTTCGAAAGTAACTGAGGTGGAGGCATCTGCGATCTTGAAAACATTTCAAAACAAGATATTAGATATTACAATTCACTTTTGCTTTCACTGCGGTTCTCATTCCAGTATTTTGTGTACTAACTAATGCAGTACTTAAGTAATGCAGCTCAAATTAATAATTTTACGAAATTTCTCAACTTATTTAATTACATTGTTATACGTTATAGATGAATAGTACCCTGTGGGAAATTTCACCATTTTTTAAAGCCATTTCAATGATTATTAACTAAATTTGGCCAATACGTGAACAATTCGCCAAAAATGGGCCAAATAATAATGAAAACTTCCAACAGGCTATACCTAAGCAGATACTTATTATATTCTTCAAGCGCAGATTTTTTTAAAACGAAAAATAAGGTATAAGAGAACTTTTGTATACACTGGAAAAGTATGCGGTACATATATATGATCAGGAGCCCTCAAGTCAGATAAAATCATGGATCTAAATAATGTTTTATTGAATCGTTCCTTTTATGACTTTTTCGCTTTTAGACTCTGGCCGATCTCGTTTTTGAACTCTGCTTTGCTTTTAACTTTCTACTGGCTCTTCTTCTGTGAATGATTACCTACAATTTTCAATAGATTAATTACCCCGTGTAACCAAAGCCTCATTCGCGAACGAATTTGAACTCGGCGTCATTGCTTTAGCAATTTTATAAAACTTTTCGATCGACATCATCTTCATACTGCGTTATATATCTTTGACTCGAAAAAAACATTATTTTTCAAACGGCTCGATCCTCTCGCCGAAAATGCGTTCTGCGTGCGCAAGAGGAAATTTTACGGCCAATTACATTTATTCTTGTCACTTTTTTAAGAGCGCCCGAGCTGGCGCGCCGCCGCACAGCTCGGCCAAGTGCGTTTATATTTTCTCTCGAAAGAGAAAAATTGCCCTCTCTCTCTCTCCCGGCTCTCTCGAGATCGTGAAACTTGCACGCGCACGCAGGCGCTTTTAAGTCGCGTATTTTCGGCGGACGCTCTTCCCTCTCGTGCGAAATTCGCTCCCGCCTCGCCTCCTCCCCCCTCGGGCCTTTCGAAATCTTCCTTTCCGAGCACCTCCCGCTTGTTTTGCTCTTCTGTCTTTCTCTCTCTCTCTCGTGCGGGCCGCTGCCACCGGCGCTACGTACTCTTTTTCCCTCGATTTATTTTCGCGTCACGCTCCGAGCGGCCCCCGAGACTCCGTCTTTTTCTCTTATTCGCCTGCACAACTTGACTTTAATATTACGGCTTTTACTTTCTGCCGCCGTAACGCACCGGGAGCGAGGCCTTCTCTGCTGTATAGTGTTTCAGCTTTTTTGCGAAGGGAAATAGCAGCAACGTCTTTCTCTATCTCTGTTGGATTTACTTGTGAAAAGTGCATATAATGCATGGCATCGTTCCATTTGCCTTGCGTATGAAAAATTTATCTGCATGCTTAACTGCATTTAGAAAATGATGCTTTAAAACGTGCTTATTATCTCTTCTTCGAGCGTTTCTTTTTTATATCGTATTTCGGCCTTTGAAACCAGGCACAACAGAGGCGAATTTCGTCGATGCCTCCTTTGTAGAGCCAACAAAAGTGAAAAAGCCCCGCTAAAGAATATCGAAGCGCTACGACTGAATTGTCGACATAAGCCCGCTTTTAAACGAGACCTCGAAATTTGCAAAGGAATAGCCCATCCTTACAATATTTGCCTCTGAATCTACTCCCAATGAAGTCACCCAAGATTAAAGAAAAGAGCGTCAAAGCTCCCGATCAGGGCTCGGCGCAAAGTCAAATCGGTCAAGCGGTGGCTCGGTCGCATGAACTTTCGAGTCCCGATAACGGGCCAGTCGTTGGGAGAGAGAGGCGACCATAATGGGCGCGAAACCGTCCCGTTACGGGCGAGCGAAGCTATATAGTTCCACCGCGCGTCAAGTATCTCGAGCCTTTTCAGACGGAGAGACAGCCCTAAATTCGAAACGAAATCGACCAACACATTATATCCTCCGTCGTTCGGCGAGCGGGCGCAAAACTATAGATCGAGTCCGATGGCTTTCGTCCGGGGCTTGGTCGTCGTCGTCGGCGTCGTCGTCGCTTCGGGCCTCGGGAGCTCAGAGAGAGAGAGAGAGAGAGAGAGGAGCCCGGCGTCGCGGCGCGTCTTTTTCCCCCCGGCCGGGGCTATGGGCGTCGTCGGCCCTGGGTGGGCTCTCGGCCCTGCACGCAGCCGCGCGCAGCCACGTAAATTTAGACGGCTCTTTGTTCGCGCGCCGAGGCGGCGAGCTGCTCCACCCGACGCACGCGCCACACGGCCGCGGGGGGAGAAATGCGCCGGACTGCGCAATTTCGCCTAGGAAGCGAGCCTCGATATATATTTTTGCTACGTTCGTTACCCCCTTGCCGAGGTAATAAACTTGCTGCCTGGCCCCTTTTTCGCCCGCCTGCTTTTGGATTAGTTTTCCAATTACGAATAGATGTCACTGGCTCGGTTTTCGTTCCCTTTGTTTTTCTTCGTACAATCGATACTGTTCAGATATTAATCTCTGCAGCCGACCTAAAACGCACGCTGTCCATTTTCTGCGACGACGGCAGCGCAGCAGAAAGAGGAGAGATTTTGTCCGAAACTCTCCAGATGCTTTCGGCTAGATAAATCCGAGGAGGTTAATGCCTACCCCTGATGGTGGGCAAAGGTTTTTTTTCTAGGAAACTCTTAAAATCGTTGCAGGTACCGTAATTTTTGGAGATTCTTCAAATTGGGATGACACCAGGCCATCTGGGGATCGTGAAACTTTATGGTCACGCTGGCTGCCGCCGGTGGGTCATTGTTCCGCCTTCAATTTCACTTCCCATTGTTGGGGGATTGTACTGAATTTTCAATGTGGACTTTTTATTGCGTATTCCCCGCATGAAGCAAACTTTCTATTATTTATTATATAAAAAAAATAAAAAATTTTTTTTGTTCTTTTTTTTATTAACCGTGGAAGAATTTTTACTTTAACGTTTGATTAAGCGAGGGCTTCTTTTTGATCCTTATTGCAAGAAATCCAAAAAATAAACTTAAATTAGTAAAAATAAGCAGCAAAATTAATTCTAGAGTTGTAAGAAGCAAAAGCGGGGATCCACATAGTGCGAAAGCGTTAGACCTGCAATAATTTTTACTTTCACAGAGTCTCGACTGTTTTTTTTTCTCATGGCACATTTTTAGTTTTTATTATCATAATAAAATCGTAACTGAATTAATTCGACAAGTCTAGTTTCAACGGATAAAAATGACGAAAATTTCGCGATTCAAAAAAGTCTAATGTGAAGGAGAGAAACACAGACTTAGAGACATACTGTATTATAATCAGGCCGGGGGCTTTCTAATGCGGATTTATGCTTCGGAGCCTTTGCGCGTGGCAGTGGCTCTCAGCCCTTTTTACCTCCATCGTCGACATGGCAGCTAGACGCACTCGTGCAGTTTCGCCCGCCGAATTAGCAAAGTTCTAAAATATAGTTAGCAAGTTTATATTAGAAGAAAACTTTAAGAAAAATGGAATTCATTGTTGAGAAGGGTATCATCCGATTTTCATTCGGCTAATGTATTATGTTAAAATGACCAAAAAACAGTGTTTGAAAGTATAATTCTATCCCTATTATTTTCACTCTCCTTAGGGCTAAAAAAGCCTTTTTTTAAAGACGATCTTGTTAATATATTAATTAAAAAAAAAAGTCTAAATTCGTTGTCGTTTTTTTCCAAAAGAGGCTCTGGATTGTTTTTTAAAGAATGAATTTGTTTAGTAGATAAGAGCTTCAGAAGATTCGAAAAAAACCTTTTTTTCATAGTTTTTGGACTGACCGAAAAAACTAATAGCACCATCTAATTCTATAGAAAAAAATATATAAAAAGCATGATTACACTTATTGCAATTATTATCAGATTATGCGAAAATAGCAACTGATTCATGCAGTCCAGCAGTCTCACTTTTCCGTTCGGGTAGCTGATTCCGTCTCTCAGCTGCTGCATTGTTCTTTGATCATTTTAACGAAATATATTTAAAAAAAAAATCAATTGTTAGGCTCGTTTTCCCATTCTTAACGGGGGGTGCAGTTTCCGCGGCGTTTCTTGAAAGTTAACCATCTGTAGCCATCTGCACATCCGAAAATTTCACTTTTATGAGGAAATTCATCCGAATAAACGAAAGTAGAGGATCTCTCCGTCCATTGGAAAGTAGCTCGACCATGAGTCATTTTATTTTATCACAATCTCTTCACGAGCAAACAATTATCAAAAAAGGTTTTTCGTCCAGGACGAATTCCGACCGAGTCATAAAGGGTCTCTGAGTGTGCAGAGTCGAGGCCAGAACTCGTTTCCTCCCCTCGCTCATTTCATTATGAAAACTACGGTCCCTCAATCCCTTCGAAAGCGTTCTTACCTTCTCCCCTCTTCTCCCCATTCAGTCCCCCAGCCACATTTCAAAATCTCACTACTATACCGCGAGCACATTGCCGACTGGCGCGTTTTATATTACGAGTACTAGAGAAATCTCGTGCGCAAACGTATAGTGTATAGAAAGGTTTTTCGAAAAAAAAACGTATGAAAAGGAAAAGCCACGGAGAAACTATTTGCTTGAAGGATGAAGACGCCTTAAACGGAAAGCGTCCTCGGAATCTTTGGACTCTTTACTAGATTTTTAAGGAAAATGGCCTGAAGAGAAAGGGAGGCGCCACGTAGTAATTCAAACAAATGTCCAGAAATGCTAGGGAAAGCGTGTAGCAAGAAGTTGAGCCATTTAACAGATTGAGCATAACCTGGAAATATTTTTATTAAATTTCAGTTTTCGTTCTCAGTTATTTAATCGTATACAGTTCAAAGAATCCAAGTGCTGCGGGCAGCTTACCAAAACGCAAACTAACATCGTAAGCTAATTAGCCATTTATAATTTTCTTTCTACGAGAAATTCCTCCAATATTTCGCCCATCTTCATTTTGACAAGCGGGATTTTAGACCTTTGCTTATCACAACTACCTTGGAAATACTGAAAAAGAAGAGATTACAGAATTTACTCAATTTTTCAGCTCGAGAAATGCTCAAATCTGATTTGAAAAAGCGTCTCATAGAACGGTGAAAAATGTTTTTACTTTTTTTTACATAAAAAATAAATAAAAGGAATAAATGCAGTCGTAACGATCGTCAGTTGTGCTTTTTTTAAGCTATAACAACCGTGAAAAGCAATGGAGTTAGCGAGATGTTTAATAAAAATTGTAAAGCTCGCCGATAGTTTATCCAAAGTCCTCGGCTCGATTTCAATGCATTTATGCATATCCCCAGTGCGTAAATCGAGCTCGTTCGTCCTGGGATTAGCATAGAGCGGGCAAGATCCAGCAAGTCGGGATACTCGGCGGCCGCGTCCGCAGAGCAGTAAAATCGAATAAAATAAATGAACGATCAAAGGCAGCCAGAAGCGGGAGGGAAGGAGAGCGAGAGAGAGAGAGAGAGAGAGAGAGAGAGAGAGAGAGAGAGGTATCGGGGCCCCGCTGCTTTCCGCTTCCTCTCCCCCCCTTTGTCTCGCTCTAGTGGGCCCGCTTCCCCTCGTCCGCCCCTTTTTGCCTGGCGCGCACCCCTCGTCCCGCCGATTGTGTTGCCTCGGCTTTGTGCGAAGCGGCGTCCCTATGCTGCTCTGGCATTCCTCCGCAGACTCCCCCCTCTCTCTCCGTTTTTTATCTCTCTCGCTCGCTCGCTTTCTGGCCCCGCGACCCCAATGGGGCCCCGACGCAGCCAGACCGAGCGTGCACGCATTAGCAGCCTGTAACCTAGCCCCGAGGGAAGGCTGTGGTATATGTGGACTCGTAAACAGAGCCCCAGCCACGTTTTCCGTACA
>JAWWEM010029019.1:3784-17033 GCA_035582935.1 Ormyrus thymus | reverse complement strand
CCCACAAGTACCATTAAAATAGTAATTTTTAAAAAAAAAATCTTAATTATTAAAAAAAATTTTTCTCAGTGTAGTTTTCTTTCAGCAAGAAAAATAAAGCTGACCTTTGAACATTAAATGAAATAAAGAGCCGAACACTTACTACGTCCATTTCAAGAGAGAATCCATCTCTGTATATCTTCATCGACAATAAAATAAGCCCTATAAACTCCCTTATCAATCCATCCGAGCGAGAAATCCAGCAGCAATTCCATCGCAAGAACAAGCGCTCTCACCGCAGGTGAAATTTCCTGCCGACGTCGGTCCCGAAATTTCCCCTAATAAATTCCTTAGCGACAGACGCCCGGCAGACGGTTATAAAACCTCTTGCGGCATTGTTTACAGGAGGCCGACGCTGCGATCCCCGCAGCGACAGACTAACAGACGCGGACTCGCGAGCGAGAGTGCCCTCCGGGTGCTCGGTGCCAAAATAGTTTCAATAGAATGTTGGTCTAATGAAACGGCCCTGCGCACGCGCGAAAGTCGCCCCTCCCCCCCCCCCCCCCGGGAATCGAATGAAATTTCCCACCAACTTTTTGCGCTCGAGTCTCTTGTTCGCTCATTGTGGACTGCGCGCGGCGCTTGATGGGAAAAAGCTTTGCGAGCCGGCATGCCGAATTGCGGTTTGGAGTTTTCCTGCGGGGATTAAAATTTAACTGGCGGGGGTGCAGGGATTGCGCGCACTTCCTTTTCAAGTGCCGGAGGTGATGAAATTTTGCTCTCCGCGCCCTAAGAACAGATGCAGATACTTTTTCTATGAATTATTTAATTCTGCTAAAATCCAAGTAAATCCAAGCTACGACACTCGGCCTGTTCAATTTGCCTAAAACAATAGCCGTTGAATCAAGCCGATGTATAAACCTCCAAAAAATGCTCCCCCAAAACCTGGCATCAAAGTCAACTGTTCGAATATGCTAATTGATTCCTCCGGCGGACCGAGTCCTCGAAAGAAGAAGAAGAAGAAGAAGAAGTCAGGGAAGCTCACGGCCCGGAGTCAGAAGAAAGAGAGAGAGAGAGAGCCGAAAGGGGGGCGGACAGCGGGAAGCGATGGAAAACAGATGAATCGCCGCGCAGTCGGGGAAGATTGCCGCTCGCGAGAGTCTCTCTCCTTATACTCCGGGGCCGTCCGGGGCTTAATCCGACGAAAATTGGATTTTTCAACGCGGCCCGCTATACATAACGACGTCGCCGGGATTAGGAGCCCGAGCCGGAGGCGGCGAGCTCCGGCGCCGATTCCACGTTCGCCCGTTTGTCTCCGGGCGCGCCGAGCGAGAGGCCAGGACGCGCCAAGCGAGCGAGAGCCGCCGCCCGACGCCGAGGGAGAGGAGCGCTTACGGCTGGATAAGCGCTTTCGCTGCTCCGACGGCTTGGCGATTTGCGCGGGGACGACGACGCCCCGGGCTCGATCGCGGGGCTACTTTCGATTTTTATACTTCTTTTCGTCCGGTATTTTGCACGGCCTCGAAGCAGAGTTTTGATGCGGGTATAATTTAGGCGCGATACTCTTTCGCTGCTGCGACTGATGGATCAATAATATTGAACTAAAACCGTGGACGCAATTATAATGCAAGCGCGCCAAGTGTCGCTTTAATATTCAAAGCGGACGAGGCATTTTTTGCTGCGTATTTAAAAAGTTAAATAAATTTAAATAAAATGTTCAAGTGACGGCTCCACTCTTAATTTAAATATAAATTCATTAAACTATAGTAAGAAGAACTGTTATATTTTTGGTAAGTATGAATTAGCAGCTCTTACTGTATACATTGTAAAGCGAAAGCTATTCAGGAGAAGTGCAAGAACACTTGCTTGCGCGAAAGTACACCGCATCATTTCACAATCAACAAGAACGGACCTCCGCCAAAATAAAATGTTTCTCTCCTGCTGTCGAAAATGACGTAAGAAAAATCGCCGAAACGAGAGCCCCGCGCGGGCATACCAAGCGGAGGAATCCAGCGCGCGCGCGCGCTTCCTCAGCACAAATGCGAGAGAGCCGCCATCTCCGCTTTATTCTTCCAGCAGGTTTCGCGGAGCCTCGACTCCCGCGGCCACGCCTACTCGACATCTCGAAAAAAAAAAAGATGAAGGCACTCGCCCCCTACCTTCCTGCTAAGCGCTCGCGGGCCGAGCTGCGACTTCGGCGAAAGCGTGCGAGAGCCCGTCAGTTTCGCCCTCGGCTTACTTCCGAGGCCGCTAATTCCGGTCTCGGGAGGTCGCTGACCAAAAGTGCCTGATCGAGGGCACTAATTACTCGTCAGGTGGTTATTTATGGACGCTTTTTTAAGGCGACTCCTTGCGGTCGGCCGGTTCTCTTTTTGCCGCGGGAGGATTAGAGGTGCACTGAATTTCCGATTGTTTACTGGGGTTAAGCCGAAAGATATTGGGGATTGAATGAATTGCTGGAGAGGAACTTTTTGTTGGCCGGGGCGACGGCTCTCGGTTCGGTTAATTTGAGGCGATGCTTAAAAATGAGTTGAGAAAAAGTTTAATGGAAAGCGTTTTGTACAAAAAGTGTGTGCTCCCCCGACCGTGAAAGTATCTTATAAACAAAAGAACTTCTTCAAGCAGACGTAATTTTCTATTCGCGAGGAGTGAAACTTTAATCGCAAATTAAAATCTGCGCATTGAAGTTTAAAATCAGATCAGTACAGTATACTGACCTAAATGAAAAAGCATTAAATATCTAATAAGTGAAATTACCAGCAACCTTAAACCAGCCCAACAATTAAGCTTCTCCCTTGTTACATCAGGAGAACACGGCAGCCGGCATTTAAAACGATCCCTCCAAAACTCGAGGGCGAAAGCCGCGATGCAATCGAAGTCCTGGCATTGTTCGCCCGCCGCGCGTTCAGTTCCTTCGCTCGCACGTTCATCCTTCGCGATGTTCGTCGGCCTCCGAGCGTGGCCGCCTTGCCCTTTACAGCGCTCTGCGAGTGGAGCTTACATCAGCTGAGGTTAATTGTCAAATTGAACATATCGCGCGGGCGGCGTTTTGTCGTGCGGTTATATCGGGTATTGGGTTGGCGCTTGATCATTCGCGCGAGAAGCGGCTAATTGTGCGGAGTGGACTTTAAACTCGAAATCTTTTTAAAACTTTAAGATGATTTAATATAGACTGCCGTTTGAACTCGGTCGGATTTACGTGTTAGGAGAAAATAATCACGGGAAGATGGAAATTTATTTTAAAGGCTTTCCATATTAAAATATTCAATTTTTAGCATTTCTATAAAAGGATGAAAAATGTGATTAAAACAAAAATGTTCCGTCGAATATAGCATTTACGTTAGTTATTTCTACATTCACCTGAAAATGCAACGATTCATAGTACGATCTTATTTATTCATTCCGAATTCGGACAAACGCATCTATTACTTTTCATAATATAAGTATTCGGGAATAGCGAGAATCTTCAATCTTCGTAAGGCACGCGACTCGAAGGAGCCGATCTCGCTTTTAGCTAATCAAATATGCCGTTAAAGCGCGTTTAGGATATTGCTTTGCCGCTGGAACATGCGGTCCGGACCACTCGAGTCCCTTAAGTGTTCCGTGGCTTTGACTGAAATCGACGCGCCGCGCGATTATTGCTCCTTTGTGCCAGACGTACTTTGCCGAAATTCGCATTCTAACTTTTCATTGATAGTACGTATCTTTATTGTCGTCGCGCAAAGCGATCGACTGACATATTTTCACTTTGAGTACCTTTGTTATATCATTAGAATGGAAGTTCATCCTCGTTAAAAGCCTTTCTTTCCCCGAGTCTAAAATCTCAGTTTCCAGCCGCTCGTCAAAAAGACTCCGTTCTAATTAAAAATCCCCCCACTCGCCTAATTAACTCCCGCCGAAAAAGCTTGCCTCCGTCAATCGCATCCGAGTTAGCTTTCTCTGCCGAGGGTCTCGAATTGTCCTCGTGACGAAAAAAAGCGCGAGAGAAAGAGGAAAAAAACGATACCGTGGAGAGGAGCGGCGGCCGACGTTAATGAGAATATAATATCTCCATAAATTGCTCCGTCTATAAGAAGCGACCGCGCCGAGAGCGAGATAAGGACTAGAGTTTCTCTCCCGGATTCTTCCCCCTCCCCCTCCCCCCTGGGGAGGTAAAACAGACTCGGGAGCTGCGGGCGAGAAGTATGTTGCTCCGCTCCTGGCTTTACATTCCGCCTATCTCCGGGTGCTTGCAGCTTCTTCGAATTAAAGTAATAAAGATAAAGCTTTCGTCGAGGGCAAGCTCTGTTTTCCGTTGCGGGACGATTAAAGAGTGAAGCAGCCTGCTGCGGATTGAGAGAGGGGCTTTTGTCGGGGAATTCTTAGCGGTTGTTAAGCGTCGTTTGTGGCCAATTTTGACGAATACTTGTTCTGCAGTCTCGTCGCAGTGTGGATAAATGAACGTTTTCTAAAGTATGGCTCGATTTAATTGTTTCAACCGATATTACGGAGAGTGTAATGTATTATTCTTGAAATTTTATACAAAATTTCTGTTACTCAAAGTAAAAAAAGGCAATTAAACTTTTTTAAAGTATTTTATTGAGAAATTGTTAACTTTAATTTTAACTCTCCTTTTCCAGTTCTCATTTCATTCGTTAGACATGAATTTAGCTCCAGGGGCTCGGGCTCGAGTTCCTCATTTATATTATCATGGCTGAACATCAGTGACTTTCGGACAAGCAATGGCAAAATTTAAGCACAAATTTTAGGCCCCTAATTTAAAAATACAAGATTTTACAGAACTAACAAACGACTCTTAAAATTTATCACAACAAGAAACAGAAAAAAATTCAACATGGCTAATTTTATGATAAAAATGGACTCCCATCTTATGATGATAGAATTTATGGTGGAAAAGGTTAGTTTTTTTTTTTTACTTTATTATTGCACGACTGTATTTAGACAAATAATTAAAACTAGAATTTATTTTAATTTAGTAGTACAATCATTAGCGAGGTTATGCAATTAAGACGAAATGCCCTGATCGCTTTTATAAACCGTAATGATAAATTTAAATTTGCAGCTCAATGTACCCAGCAGCTGTCCGTTCGATGCTGTCATATGTAGTAAATACATAACGAGTTTTCGATTTCTGGACGACGAGTGGATTGATCTTGTACCGTATCGTCTTGATTATAAGTAAGGTTTTTAATATAAACTTAATTCACATTTTACCTTTAAATTTTTAACCTTTATTATTTTATTTGAAAAAGTGTGTACTTTGTTCAAAGTTCACGAGAATAGGCTACTCTAACAAATGCACAAATTTTTCCGCCCACAAAATATTAAATTACTTTCAAATACAGATTTCCGCTAAACTATAAATTTTAATAAACCGAGTTGAATTATTCAAATTTAATTTGTAGAGGGTAAACTAATTAAAATCATCTTCGTATCAAAAGAGAAAATTTCACTTGAATAACAAAATTTTCATAATAACTATTTCAATAAAACAGACAACATCTTGAAAGATTCGCTTAAAAAATCACTCGCCCGAACCCACCGAAAAATCCATCCGCCGTCAGACGAATTCGTCAAGCTGCCGCGCGCCGCGTCAAAGCTGCAAAAACAATCTCCCGCGAAAGCCCCTGAAAACCTCCTTCGTTCCGTCATCCCTCAGGGAGTACATCGGCTCGTGCAGCCAGGAGGTGAGCTACCACGGCGGCAAGTCCGTGGTGTTCACCGTGCCGAAGTACATACTGTGCGAGAAGTCGCAGGGGGCGGTGCTGGACGTCCGGGTGCACCGCGAGATATCCAGGTACTTCGAGACCGACTGGCACCACGAGCCCGTCGGGACGCTCACCATCAACGTCGACGACCTCCTCAACGGCATTGTCGAGGAGATGGCCATCAGGTGCGAGCTCGCCAACTACCTCAAGCTCGTCCACGACCAGGATCCCGTCTGCAGGTTCGAGCTGTACCTTCGAGCGCGGGGAATTCCGACGGCTTCTTTTCTTAATCCTATTCCTCCGACGTTGGGACAGCACCCTGAAGGGCAAGTACCTGCTGCAAAGTCCTTGCTCCGACGAGCCGACGGACGTATGCATCCAGATCTACGTGCGGCTGAGCTTCATGGGCGAGTGCGTGATCTCGGAGTTCAAGCGCATGTCTCGCGATCCCTGCGACTACTTCGTCTACGTGAAGGAACAGACGAGCAAGGGCAAGCCGTACGAGTGCCTGGAGCTCGACGGCAGCGACGTAACGCCCAACACCCACTTCCCCGTCTACGCGGACTACTATCCGCGCGAGTGCCTCTGCAGCGACGAGCAGAGGGCCCTGGCCCTCCTGGAGCACTGCACCAAGTCCGTGGGCACCGAGGAGCCGTGCAAGGACGACGACTCGAGCAAGTGGACCAAGAAGAGGAGCAAGAGGGACAGGGGCGTGGGAACCGGCGAGAGCAAGTCGGACAAAGGCGTCGGCACGGACGCCGAGAAAGGTCGGTAGCCGTTTGCTCCTCTCGTCCTCGTTCCAGCTAATCTCCTCCCTTCTCGCAGCCGTCGCGAAGAGGAAGGAGGCGCCGAGGAGGAGGGGCAAGCCAGGCTCCAGCGGCGGACAGGTCATCATGCCGGACAAGTGTCGGCCCTGCGAGCCCTGCTGCGCGCCCTGCGTCCCCTGCGAGGCGACCTGCGCGCCGGTCTGCATAACCGAGGCCGGCTGCTGCGTGCCCAATTTCTGCTCGCCGGTCTACTGCTGCGACTGATCGCCGAGTGCAGAGCTGAGTCCTACTGTGAGTCGTCCTATTTTTTTATACGAAAAAGGGAAATACAAAAATAAAGCAAAAGCTTGGTGCGAATTTTCTCGTGTTTTATTCTTGCCTCGCTGAGTACATCTTCACGGTGCTGTATAAAGTTACTTGTTTTTTTCCTTGATAGGAAAGTTTAGAAAATTCGCGAGACTGAAAGTGTGAAAAAAAGTGGCGCTGAGAAAACGATGAACTTGTCGGCTAACTGCACGAATCAGCCCAAGTTTCCCTCGTTCCTGAAAAATCCAAAAAAAAAAAAAAATTGGAGAAATGAAAACGCCTCGCGAGGCGGCCCTCGAAAGCTGGCGAGTCGCGTCGCTCCGCAATAACCGATTCTTCCATCGGCGCACCTTGAAATTCATAGGGGCGAGCATTCGCGCGCGGCGGGCTCTTTTCGCCCCTTTTCCATCTCTCCACCCCATCCTTTTCTCCGCGTCGCTCCGGGTGAAATATCCTCTCCGGGAAATCTGGCAGCCAGCCGAAGAGAGAGAGAGAGCGGAGAGTGCACTGTCCTCTCGCGAGGGAGTAAGGCGTTCTCTCGTACAAAGTGATTGCGCTCGTTCTCGAGAGCGAGGAGGAATCGAGAGCGAATGTATCGGGGAGGAAGGCGAGCTGAGACGGGAAAGGGAATTTTTAATTTTTTCGACTCGCTGTAAGAGTACCAGTGGGTCGAGAGGAGCCGCCGGCGCGCCAGGAGAATTGGCTGCTCCGGCGCTCGAATATTTATGCGTTAATTGAATAAGAGACTCGTGGCGCTTGCAAGCCGTGCGACGAGCTGAGGGTCGATTTAACGAAGAAGAAAAAAAAGCCCTGGAAACGCCATCGACGCCGACGAGTACGTCCTCCCGGAGAGATCTAGAATCCAAACTTTCCCGCGGGCTTTATTTACAGCGGCGGATTTTCGTTGCAAGCCAGGCGGCGCGCTCGATCTCTCTCCCGATTCTATTAGACGTACGGCTCGTCGCTCGGCGCTTCTTCCGGCAGACGGGCCGAGTGATTGCGCTCATTCGTGTAAGACGAAGTGTGTGCCGGAAAAAAGGGAAAATGCTTTTTCACGCGCGCGCGCGCTCACACTCGGGGCAGATCAAACGGGCCGTTATTGCGTTTTCACTCGGCTGCTTTATTGCGTCTCCGCCGCCCTCTTCCAGCTCGTCTAGTTAAGGGCGGAGACGTAGACTTTACTTCGAGGAGCTGTTTTCAATATCGGCCCTGCGAGCCGATTGGATTGCCGACGCCGCTGACGGCGACTCTGCGACTGTCTTTGCGAGTGGATCTTCTGGCTGGCGCGCAGGCGAGAGGTCTGGGCTCCGCTTTAAGAGGTTCATTAACTCCGAAGATTGAAAGGCATTTCTTTATAGTTTTACTCGCGTTTATTATATTCTTTGTTAACTTACTGAATTTGCATAATTTTCTGTAAGCTGCTTCCAGTGTTCATTGCATTGCAGCAGATTACGAAGCACGCAGCTCGCTTCATTCTTACTAATTTGCAATTGCGCATTAAATTTGCACAGATGAAATTCAGCATCAGAGCGATCAGTTTCGAAACAATTTATCAATATCCGCAGAAAATTCAATCCAGTACCAGCCATTAGCTTCCGAGACTACCCTTCGAAATTCCTCCCCCTCCCCCCCTGCGAAAAGCTCCGTTAATGCAACAATTAGCGCCCAACGAACGCATCCGCCAAGTGCCTCGTCGGTCGTGCCTCTAAAAATTCCCCGGCTGCGCGCGTCAGCCAAACAATTCGACGCATTCCCCGTCATAAAAAGCTCCGCGGCAGCAAATCCCCTTGTAAAGCGTTCTCCTACGCTCGCAATTAGAAATCCCACGCAGTTAAAACCGGTCGGACTTGCCGGGGGGGAGGAGGGGGGGGGGCTTAGATAACGCCGGAGGGGCGGTTCCGGCGAGAGGAAACGTCCTCGGAGTCCATATCGGGGGCCGAGCGGAGCTAATGGGCCATAAAGGGAAGACCGCCGTTAAAGCTCTGCGTGTGCGTTGAAATATCGACTCGGAGCCCGCATAGCACTTCATCGGTACGCGACGTTCGTGCGAAATCTCGGACGTTTTAAGGATAGCCGCGGCCAGCGAACGGTCGAGCTTACGCGCGCCGATCGACCCCTCGCTCGGGCGTTCGAGGTTTTTTCATTTTATTTTTCCGGCTGCTTTACGATGATTGGCTGGATATTAGGGCGCGGCCGGGCATTTTAAGTGGACGGGGTAATGGAGGGGGCAGCCCGCGGCGGCTCTAATCATTGGCGCTGCGGTCTCGACGGGAAATTGATGGCTCGCACTTTTTCGGGATTGGCTTGCTCGCTAAGTGGATGTAGGTACGAGAGCTACGGCGGATTGCCGCTGATTTGGCAAACTGATACGTCTGACTTACCGGTCGTGATTTTTATCTTTCGGTTCGGTACAGAGAAGAGGTAGCTTGCCCGAAAGAAAAAAACTGAAATTTCCTGTTTAGTCTATCGAAATAAATGCTCGAAACATTCGCGGAATAAAGAGCAGCTCACTTAAGAGAGAACGAATATTATCATAAACACTCTCGCGAGAACGGTAATCCTCGAGGGGGGGAAACGACGAGCCCCCGAAATAAAACTCGGCAAACCGCCTTTAACTCGAGCTCGAGCCCAGCCCCCCGATAAACTTCCCGACAAGGTGTAACCAGGAACAATTATCGCCGTCCCTCGTAATTCGGCTATTTTTCCGTCGCCGGGGGAGGAATCCCAAAAATCCCGAGCTCGCGCAAAGCCGCCCGGGCGTTAAAAGGCACGCGCGCATAAAGTCTCCCAAGCCGCCCGAGAGACCAGGAGGTTAGAGAAGCCGACGCTCTCCTGCTGGCCGTTTCCCCTTCTCCCTCCCCCCCCCCTCGATGAGCGCCGCAATGCGGATCAGCTTACGTCGATGGTGTTTTAACTAACGAGGCTGCGCAACCGCTGTCCCGATAAACGATAATTTAATACGCGAATTCGTTTTCAAAGCGCTCCCTCCCCCTCCGGTTCGCCGCCCGAGCGTAATTAATGCGCGAGCTAGGCTAAATTAGAAAGGTTCGGCGGGGCCGGGGTAATTTCGTAATATTAACGCGTAACTGCGGTGCGTCGACGCTGATTCGCGTTGCTCGCTGGGTGGCAGGCTTTTTTGCCCCCGATGCGCGGGTGGGTGTCGGTTCGACGGCTCTTTGGACAGGCTGCGGTGGAGGTGTCCGATCGCTCGACGATTATTATTCAGAAGTAATGCTCTCCGAAAAGGACGGGAACGGCTATTCCGATCTCGCCGTGTTTAATCGTTAAAATTATTACGACACCGAGAAGTTCTCTGCTACTTGGAGCAGTCCGAAGCGCACAAGAGCCAGTCTGAGTCAAGGGCGAAAGGCGCAACGACCTCGGAAATCCCGCAGCAGCTTTTCGCTGTTATTCTAAGTTGTGTGCGAACAAAAGTATCTGAAGTTCGCGAGTCTGCCGCCGCGTAACGTTTCTGCGGTGGATAGATTTTCCTTTTTTCTTTTTTGCTCTGTGCTTCTGCCTTCTCGAAGATTTACCGAAAATTTCTTTTTTACACCGTACACTGCCTCGTTTAAAAGAGCAGAGTATTAAGAAAAAAAAGGTTTCGCTCGGCTAAAAGGTGAAGTATTTTGAGATCTTCTTGCTTCGTTTTGGACGGCAATTTCGATTGCAAGCAGAATAATTTAGATTTTTGTAGAAAAATTAGCACTTAAATCAATATCGATTATTACTTCGTTTAAATTCAAGCGTTACGACACTATACTTTTTATGTATATTCATTAAAACTCTAGCGCGAGCAAAATCAAGTTATAGTTACCTTAAACTGCGAATACCTTCAGCTTATTTTCCCGAGGCAAAAAGTAAAACCGAAAAAAGAATAAATCAAATCAATCCGCGAGCTTCGGTTCCGCGAAACCCCCCCTCTCTCTCTCTCTCTTCCTCTCTCTTCCGACGGCGACGGGCAGAAGCAATTCCGCGGCCTTAATTCGCACGCTGCGTAGGTCCATTGAGATCGCAAACAGGGTTCCTCGTCATAATTCAAGGTCCGAGGACAAGTACAACACGGGAACGCGGAACAGAGGGGCGGCCCGCACTTCGATTACAGTTGCCGACGACGGATAATCGAATTACTCCGGCGGCCGCCGCGAGGACAAAGGAGCGCCGTCTTTTGTGACGAGGCGAGCGCGCGCGATGTGTATGCCCGGATTTAATTTGGAGTCGGCGACGAGACCGAGGACCCGAATCAATCGCCGCGCCGGGGAAGGGATTAACGACTCTTTTTGTTGGGACGGCGGAGGGAAAGTTGCTCGCCGCGCGGCGGATCATTGTTTTGGCGGGCTCGTAAAACTGATGGAGAGTTTTGATTTAAGTTCGCTGCGGTGCGCAGGGCGGCTAACTTCGGAAATTTAATGATGTACAGAAAAAACTTTTGGAGCTTCAAATTGTTGGCTTAGAAACGGGTCTGCAGTGCAGAAGCTACTATATTTTTTGCTCTCTTGGAACAATTTTCAGGTTATTCTTGAGCGTTAATTGGAATTTACGAAACTTTAGACATTCACGTGATTTTTAGATGCGTTTTACCTTTTTAAGTCACTTATTTTCGAAAGCTTGATTTCCGCGTCTAAATGATAGATGAGCCACACTTTCTTTAAGTTTACTTCTTATTTTATTCTATTGTTACGTTCCACGACAGTTTGATTCTTCTCTTGCGTGTTTATTATTATTTTTTTTTTTCTGCGAACGTTAAAAGTTCAATATACTTTTTGTATACACTATTAGATTAAATAATGACAGTGTTGTAGGAAAAATCGATTAAGCTTTGCAAAAAGAAATTAAAATTTTTTACGCAGAAAACAAGAGAGGATAGTATAAGACTAAAATATTTGAAAAGCTCATATATGCGCAACAGCTTGAATTTTATTAAAGCTCTTGGTTTAATATTTACTGACCTAAAATTAATAAATGGTAAATATATCTTTGGAGCTTTTCAATTTTAAATTTAATTAAGGATTTTAATAAAGAATTTCTTCTGTTTTTTCTATATTGTTCTAATATTTAATATTTTTGGAATGAAAGATGCAATAAAACACATAATATCATAATGAATATGGTTAATTATAGAATAATTCGGAGAAATTTCGCGAACGACTTGTTTCATCATCTTAAAATTTTCAAATAACCTACGCACTATGAACTCTGATTTTACACGAATTATTCACAGTAAAAATACAAGCCCAAATAAACAGCTCGACGCCAATCAACAGACTGTCAACGCCATTGCATCAGCAGCAACTCATTGGCTTAAAATTTCCCACTTTCCGTCAGCTCCCGAAGCGCCTTTCCGCCCCATGATCCGTCGTATAATCCCATCAGCGGCTTACAGCCCTCAAACTCGTTACACCCGCAGCCGCATCCCTCAAATTTGTCCGTCCCGTCGCCGAGCACTCCTGCCCGCCTGGGCCGCTCAGAATTCGGCCGCCCCGCCGCGACTCGGCGAAAGGAGAGAATCCGGTGCAGCGGGCGGCGCCTTGAAATTCTTAATAAACACGCTAACCGAATAAATTAGAGGGGCGTGCTTAGGCAGCGGAGCATGAGCTCGCATCGCCACCTCGAATAACGCCCGAACAAGCCGCGTTATCTCGAGATGTATACGTATACGCCGGGGCGCAAGAGAGAGGGAGAGAGAGAGAGAGAGAGAGAAGAGAGAGAGAGAGACAGAGAGAGGAGCAATAAGGACGGACTTAAGGGGATTATTAGTCGCCCGGTGAACTTGATGCCGGGCTCATGCTTGCCTTACGACGGAGCAGCTTCTGCGCTGCACAGAGCGGAAAGGTAAGATATTTGTGCTAAGGCTGCAGGAGATATCTGGGTGAAAGAATAGAGGCCGTGTTTTATGCCTTTTCAACGTTTAATTAAGTGCTTTGTTCAATATTATTTGCAATTATTATAATCACTAAATTACGAGCGCTGTTCATTTTAATGAAAATAACCTTTTTAATAATGTGGTACTTGGAAGTGCTTCAGTGAAATATTTACATTTAAATAGAATAATGGAAGGCGATAATGGCTTTAATTGCTAGAAAATAAATCAAAATTCATATTCCTGGAATGTATCGTCAGTCATCCACAGATTTAAACAATCATGAGAAATAAAATAAAAATTTTACACTTCTAAATAATTAAATTAATAATTTTATGGACTGATATTCAGAAAGTTTATTATTTATTGACTATTAGCTTCATAATTTTTAGTTTTTTTCAAATATTTATTAAAAATACTTCTCCCGAGGATTCCTCAAGCACTGTAAGACATTTTTGACTTGTATATATTTATTATTAAAAATAAATTATTGTTCACATAAATGAACATTTTTTTTGACATAAATCAGAATTCCTAACAAGCGTTGGTAACATATTAAACACCTTCTTATTCGCTGGTTAAAGGTAAAGAATATATTAAGGCCCAAAGTTTTAAAGTGATTTCGAAGC